>PVJH01014282.1:0-57422 GCA_004026705.1 Nesogale talazaci
AAGTTCAAGGAGAAATGCATTTCTTTTTCTTTTTTATATGGAAGCACATAGCCTCAGAGGGACTGGTCTATTTGAGCCCAAGACCTTGCCTATTGCTTACTGGACAGCAACACTGGGGGTCCTTCACACACACACACACACACACACACACACACTACACTGAAAAGTTTGTAAAAAGATGGAATTAAAAGATAACGGGAAAAAAAGGTAATGGAGTTTTTCCATGAACTTTTTGAAGCACCCCCCCCCCCGCCTTGTACACATACACACATATACAATAGACACTCACGTTCACAGGGGAAAATATGACTTTCGATTTTATTTTAAAAATGAAATAATTCTGATTTTATTGCCTCACAGCTTACTCTTTCCCTGTAATTATATTTTGTATAGACCTTTCCATGTCAACAGTCACTCTTTTTACCTGCCATGGAGATTTTGTTAGTATTATGCTTCCACAGCTTATTTCGTTCATTTCCTACTGAAGACCCTGGACGGCACTGTGGGTTAGGTGTTAGGTTTTTAACTATAGGTGAGTGATTCAAACTCATCACCTGCTCCATGAGGTGAGGGGTGAGGAGGAACCTTCATTTTTGGGGGTTGGGGGTGGGTTTAGTATCTTTTCAAACTCTCTATTATGAAGCACTTCCAAAGGTCGTAGTAACATTACATTGTCTTTTTTGTTGTTGTTGTTTATTTTTTTCCCAATGATTTCATTGGGGTCTCTTACAGCTCTTATAACATTCAACACATCATTCACATCAAGCATATTTGTACATATGCTGCCATGTTCATTTCCAAATATTTTCTACTTGAGCCCTTAGTATAAGTTCCTCTTTCCCCCTTCTTTTTATTTTTCTATAAATCATTTTATTGGGGATCATACAATTCTCATCATAATCCATATATACATCAATCGTATGCAGGCCACATTTGCACACTTGTTGTCATCATCACTCTCAAAACATCCTCCCTCCACTTAGGCCCCCAGTACCAGCTCCTCATGTTTCCCTTCCCTCCCTCACCCCCTCTGATGGACGTTGGACCCCCCACTCAAATGCTTCCTAACTGCAAGAATATTTTGTTCTATTAAATTGTTATTCCATGATGCTCACGTTCCCGACACGATCACAGAAGACAAATGTGTGCATGAGCAAAGGTGGTGAAGAAAGCTGATGGTGCCCAGCTATCAAAAGATGTAGTGTCTGGGGTCTTAAAGGCTTGAAAATAAATAAACAGCCATCTAGCTCAGAAGCAACAAAGCCCACGTGGAAGAAGCACACCAGCTTGTAAAACCATGAGGTGTCAAAGGCATCAGTTATCAGGCTTCAAGAACTAAAAATCATAAGATTGCATGCTCACTTTCCTGATATGATTGCTGATGACAAATTTGTGCATAAGCAAATGTGGTGAAGATAGCCAAGATAGCCTGGCTATCAAAAAATAAAGCACCTGGGATCTTAAAGGCTTGAGTAAACAAGTGGTCATCCAGTTCAGAAGCAACAAAGCCCACATGGAAGAAGCACACCAGCCTGTGTGACCATGAGGTATCTAAGGGATCCAGTATCAAGCATCAAGAACTAAACATTATATCATTATAAATGAGGGGGAGTACAGACTGGGGACCCAAAGCCTATCAATAGGTGAAGTGACATCCTCTTACAGAGGGATTGCTGGGAGGAGATGAGCTAATTAAGGTACAGTGTAGTAGCAATGAAATATGCAACTTTTCCTCTAGTTCTCAAATGCTTCCTCCCACTATCATGATCCCAATTCTACCAGACAAATCCAGCTACACCAAGGAATGTACATTGGAGTTGGAAACATGGGGAATTTAGGAAAGATGATCCCTCAGGACTAGTGGTGGGAGTGGTAATACTGGAATGTTGGAGGGATCGTGGAATAGATAGGAGGGAACCAATTTCAGGGATCTACATATAGCCTCCTCTCTGAGGTACAGACAACAGGGAAGTGAGCAAAGGGAAACTTTGGGTAGTGTATGGTATGAAAAAGGAATAACAATTGGTAAATTATTAAGGATACATTCTAAAAATAATGTTGACTTTTTTTAGTAATCATTTTATTGGGGGCTCTTACAAATCTTATAACAATCCATCTTTCAATTGTATTAAGCACACTTGTATTTATGTTGCCAACAGTATTTCCCAGACATTTTCTTTCTATTCGAACCCTTTCTATCAGCTGCTCTTTACCCCACCCTTCCCATGAATTCTTGATTGATTAAATATAATTATTACTATTGCTATTGCATGTCTTACACTGTTGTCTCCCTTCACCCATATTTCTGCTATTCATCACCCTGAGGAGAGGGCTGCATATCCAACCTTGTGATGGGTTCCCCCTTCTCTACCAACCCCTCCAACCAGCCCTCTATCTTCATGATATACTACTCCCACTGTGGTTCCTGAGGATTTTATCTGCCCTGAATTCCATGTGTCCAGAGCCAATCTGTACCAATGTGTGTACTCTGGTTTAGCCAGATTTGTAAGGTAGAACTGGGTCAAGGTAGTGGGGGGAGGGAGCATTCAGGAACTAGAGGAATGATGTGTGTTTTGTCATTGTACTGTGCCTTGGTTGAATTGTCTTTTTCTGGTAACCTTCTCTCTCTGTGTGTGTGGGGTTGTCCAGTTGTCTACAGGAGGTCTTTGGGTCTCCACTGCAACCCCCCTCTTTCACATCAATAGGTAAAGCAGTCCAGGAGTACCCAGAGAAACCCAGCCTTTCATTGTACAGAAGGAAGCTTTTGTAGTATGCATTTTTCCCACAAAGGGAGCATCAAGCAACTCATTTCTGAATATGAGTGGCATTGCCTGAGATGGTTCTCTCTGGTCACAGTAAACTTTTTCATAAAAGCAGTTCTGCTTGAACCTCATTTTCTATGAAGACTGATTCAAGAGAACAGCATGCGGCTGTTAAGTTTTGTTTCCTGCTTGGGAAAAAAAATGTCGTGAAAACTGTTGTGATGTTGAACCTAGCCTACAAGGACAGCATTATAGGAGAAGCTCAAGTGCATGAGTGTTTTTCTCGTTTCAAAAGAAGTGAAATGCTGATTGATGACAAACCTTGTTCTGGACATCCATCAACTTCCAGGATGGGTGAAATTGTCCACTTGTAGTGCATTTCTAGTTCATTCCACCAGGTCCAGACTGTTAATCAAGATTTCTATTTAGATGTCCTGAAAAGATTGTGTCACAGTGTGCAACAAAAAAGGCTTGATTTGTAGCAGATGGGAGACTGGTTTTGCCACCACAATGGACTTGCTCACACAACCATCTCAGTGCTCCAGTCTTAGGCAAAAACCATCATTTTTCTCTTTCCCCATACATCTAATTCACCTGACCTTGCTCCATGAGCCTTCTTTTTGTTTCTGATAATGCAGAGGGACCTGAAAGGACAGTAACTTGAAGACTAAATGAGGCAAAGGAACAAAAAAGAGAGGTGCTGTCAGCCATCAAAACAAATGAGGATGAAAAATGTTTCCAAGAATAGAATTGTAGAGTTGACAAATGTATTAAGTATACTGGAGGAGTACCTTGGAGGTGACAAGGTTGCTTTTTAAAATAAATTTAAATATTTAGCTTTAAAAAAAATCCTTTTTCTTGCTGCCACCCACCCCCACCCTACATCTTCACAATAAAGTTGGCCATTGGATTGTTGGGATTGGAGGTGCTGAGCTCCTGAGCTGTTGAAAATCCTCATGGAAGTTGCAGTTGGCTGGTGTTCTATCTGGGCCCTTTTACACTTGGATTGTATTTCCTGTTGCTATTGTGGCTAGTTCAAGTGTTGCAAGTATCTGCTTAACATACCGCAGCCTACATGCGATGCTAAGCCTCTCTGAATGAGCAGGTTGACTTGGTACTGAGCCAACTGGACTGAAGAGAAGAATTGCTGACTTAGAGACTAGCACCACATGGGTTGGCACTTTAATTGGTAAATCTCTCTGAGCACTTTGACTTGGTTCTAAGTCAAGTGGGCTGGAGAGATGAATTGCTGACTTAAAGACTAGTATCACACGGGGTGACATTTTAAGTAGATGCTCACAACATTTGAGCATAAAACAGGCAAAATAATAATAATAATAATAATAATAATAAGATAAAAATACAAGATAGGAGGACCCACTCACTACAGATGTGTATTGTTCAAAGGTCAACTGAAAGAGAAGATTGCAAAACACGGTTGGAAAATGCCATTTCCCCCTATAAACTTTTTGAAGTCCATCTCATACTGTGGACTGGCTCAATAGACTCACTCACCCACATGTGCTCCATAACCTCGATCGCAGTGTGGAGGGTTGACAGTCAATGCTAGAACAGAATAGGCTCATGGGAGAGAGAGGTCCTCTGTAGATTTAATCTCTTCATTCCAAATCTCTGAATCATGTCTTTAGCAGGTTGAGAGTGTGGAAGTGGAGATCTAAACAGGCAGAATCTACTTCATGTCAGTAAGGGTTTTTTGTTTTCAAAGAAACATTGCAGAAATGAATTTAACCAACCCAAACAGAAATAAACTCACTGTCATGAAATAGATTCTGACTCCTAGTGTTTTATAGTTTTATAGTGTAGAACTGCTTCTTTGGGTTTCTGAAGTTGCACATTTTTATAGGAGCAGCAAGTTCATCTCTCTCCCTCAGAGCACCTATATATTTGGACTGTAGACTTTGTGGCCAGAAGCCCAACGTGGAACCCGTGATGCCTTCAGAGTGCCTTAGAAATCAATGTAAAGAGGGTGGAATATCTCCAGTGTGGATACAGTCATACCCAGTATCTCTTTCTGCCACGTAAGGTCTTCATAGCTCCTTGTGGCTCAGTGGTCACCGTTGCCCTCTGCAAAAGTGCTTCAAGTTACAGTTCTCTTTGAAAAGAGAGCGCAAAGCTAGTCCATCTCAATTGAAGTTGCATCCGAATCTTATGCCTTCACTCTCATCTCCTGATTAGAGCTTCCTCCTCCTTTAAAACTAAAATAAAACAGCAAAACATCCTTTCCCATGTAGTATTTCACCCCTGGGCTTCAGGGATACAAAGAAGCTGCCAAACTTCAAGTGAAGCTCCTAGACTTTAATGAAGTGTGCTTTCTCATTTTCTCTCTTCTTCCTCCAAAGAAACTTCAAACTCTGGAATTTAATAGTGGAACCGAAGGGCCTTGGGTAAATATGCACCAAGATGAAATGACAGTGGGGTAGCCTGGCTCCTGAGCAGACAATTCTAATGATATTGTCTGTGAGTTTTCCCTGCCCTCCCTCATATTCAGTTCTTCCTCTATAGTGTTCTGAAATGGGCATGGTGCTTTCTGCTACCTGAAAAGAGGGTTACAGCAATAAAGTTCTGCCAATGAAAGTTTAGGAGGACAAGGTCTAATAACTTCTAGAACATGACCAGTTCCAGGCAAAGCAATTGTGTCACCAGAGGGAGGTCCTTGTTAGCTGGGAGAGCCATGGTGTTCTGCCAGCATAAGGGTCAGCACCTCTGCTGGATGTTGGGAAGAGTCCTGTTGCGCCAGGAGCTCTATAAAGGCAGAAATGGCATCCCTAGTGCACAGCCCCCAGATCTGCTTTTTAACTATCAAGGGAAGCATGCAAAAGGGGAATCTGTGTGAGACCGCAGGTGCCTCTGAGGCGCCCTTGTGGACAGTTCTGTGCTCATGTTGTGTTCTGCCCAGGGTCCTCTCTGAGGCTATAGGAAGCTTATCCAACTGTGCAGGTGCTCCTGGGAAGTGGAAGGATGCTAGCACTCCTGAAGGGAAGCATGGCCAGTGAAGACTGGTCGCTGGGAAGCTAACCGTCTTTGCCACACTTGCAACCACCAGTGAAGAAATCTTGTGTGAATGGAATGGGCTTTGTTCCTCATAGGAAACACCTCCGAAACAATTCTTCCTATTGGCTTTCTTCCTTCTCTCCCCTCCCTCATTCTAGCTTCCTAAAATCATTTGACTAAGAAACTGTTACACCTCATCTATGGCTCTTGATTTGCGTTGTTGGGAACCCAAGCTAAACTGGCTGTGTATGAGGCGGATGTTGGCTTTTGTCTTTCCCAGTGGATCTTCCACTATTTCAGTCCTGTCCATTTTCCATAGCCATGACCCTACCTATAATGCCTTAGAGCACATGTCCTTGGCCTAGCCCCGTGGTTTCACTGCTTATAATCTTTGTCATTCCAAGCATACGTTTTGCCCTCGCTGTTTCCCTATTTTCTTCTGTAGAGATGAGAACAGCATGGACATACTAGGATGTGTGCTATGATTTGAGACAGTCTGTATAGAAAGCTTTTGAAACATATTGACTCATCATTAGTGCTCAATCCATGAGAGCTTCTGTGAGGGTGGCTTTTCCCCATGTGAATCTGCTCCCCAGTGTCTTTATGCCATGCTTCCCTGTGCATGCCCCCTACCCTTCTCACTGAGCACCCGCAGGCCAGAAACTCTGTGTTCCTGTCTCTGAAAACCCAGCTGCTGCAAGGCTAATGACTCTCTTGTGAATAGGCATTTGATGTATCTCCTCTAAGTGAAAAAATGTCTCACCACAAATGGCAGTGGTTTGAATTAGCAACTGTATTCACAACTTGCAGTTCTGGAACCACTGTACTGTCATTCAGAAGCAGACTGACTTCTCAGGCCATGGACTTTAAAGAAAATAGTTGTATTGGCACATCCTTCATATGTCATACAACGTAATTGCTTAATCATATTAAGAAGATTTGTGCAATTATCTCCATAATGAATTTCAGAAAATTTTCTTCTCACACTCACTGTTGTTAACTCCCCATTTCTCTCCATTCTTCCTGGCCTTTTCTCTATCTGGCTACTGTCTCTATAGATCTATCTGTCCTGGGTCTGATATACAGAAATGCATGCAAAACAAAAACCAATCAGACACAGAAAACAACTGAACACATCCAACAATCATGACTAGCCAAAACATAGACAACCCTCCATCAAGAGAAAGCAGAAAATATTGAAAAATAGAGAAAATGTGTCTTAGGTGACGTGCATTTTATCAAGTTTCTGAGATGGCAAGACTATGGGATCTCTATGAATGTGTGTGTTTGGACAGCTATTGATTATGTGTGTCTAAGGAAGACAAGTGCAATGTCCCTGTTCTGACAATTCTCTTCATCAAATTTTTTTACTTGTTGTTTGCTGTTCAGATGTATGCTATCGCTTCTGAGTCTAACCCAAACCTCATGAAGTAGGTAGAATAGGCACTGTTGCCATTTGACAGTGTGGAAAACTGAGCTTCAGAGAAACACTCACCTGTCTACTCTACAGATACTTGAGGAGAATAAGTGAAAGTATAAATATGAGAAGATATTTGTAGAAGATGAAACATACAAATGTTATTGTTCTCAAAGATACATATCTACTTAGAGACAGTGCTGGAATAAGACTGCAGGCTTTTTTGACTTCTTGAACACACAGTGATCCTGTTGCTGTAGGATTGTTGGTTTTTCTGAGCCCTCTGATAACATCAAAGGAGTCCAATTACTGTGCAGGCTAACTTTGAAAATCTTGATGCTAAGTATTTCTGTACAATATCATGAATAGGTGCTCCAGTTACTTCTGCTGCAGAACAAAACATCCAAGTTTAATGTTGTAAAATAGCAATGATTTTATTATCTTCATGGGTTTTTATTAAAACTGTGAATCTAGTCTATGATGCCTGGGGCCTCAACTGGGCAGACATGAAGAAGACAGAGATCTACAGGCCACACTGGAATGATTTGAAGTCTCTTTCATTCACATCTCTGATGGCTAGGAAGAAAACCGGGACTTCTGACTGAAGCTCTTGCACCTGGCTTTTCTTCCTGGCTTGGACTTCCTCACAGCATGAAGACTGAACATTTTACATGTTGGCTCAGGGTTCCAAGTTCAAGGATTTTATTGAAGAATTTTATTTAACCCATTTCCTTTTTATTCTGCTACATTCTGTTGGTTATGAATGATTCACAAGCCTACACAATATGGAGAGGGAGACCAGGCACCGTCTCTTGATATGGGGAAATGGGTGGTGTTAGGATCACACTGTAGAAAAGTTTATGGGATAGCAAATATATATATATATACACACACATATATATATACATATATATATAATCAGGGCTCTTAGAGGTTTTCATCACAATCCATCCATCCATCCATCCATCCATCCATCCATCCATCCATTGTGTGAAGCTATTTGTACATATGTTGTCATCATCATTTTCAAAACATGTTCTTTCTACTTGAGCCTTTGTTATCAACTCATTTCTACCTCCCTCCCCCTTCCCACCCATGTGAATCATTAATGATTTACACTTTTTTTCATGTCTTACACCAACTGCTGCTTCCTCCTACATATTTTTCTATTGTCCATTCACCTGGAAGGGGTTTATAAGTCAATCATTGTGATTGGTTACCCTTTCCTCCCCCCACCTTCCTCTTCCTCTCCTGGTATTGGTACTCTCATTACAGAACCCAAGGGATTATCTCTCCTGTATTCCCTGTGTGGCAAGCTCGTATCTGTACCTGTTTACATGCTCTGGTCAGGCTGGGTCTGTAAGGTAGAACTGGAGTCATGATAGTGGGGGGAGGAAACATTAAAGAACTAGAGGAAAGTTGTTTGTTTCTTCAGTGCTATATTGTATGCTGACTGACTCATCTCTTCTTTGTAACCCTTCTATGAGGGGATGTTCAATTGTCTGATTTTGGCTTCCATTCTGCCCTTCCCCTCATTCCCATTGATATGATTTTTTTGTTCTGGGTCTTTGATGCCTGATAGTTGATCCCATTACAACCTTATGATCCACAGGGTAGTGTGCTTCCTCCATGTGGGCTTTGTTACTTCTTGGCTAGATGGCTGAGATCCCAGATGCTATAACTTTTGATAGCAGGGCACCATCAGCTTTCTTCACTATATTTGCTTAGGCACCCATTTTGTCTTCAATGATTGTGTCGGGAAGGTGAGTTTCACAGAATGATAGGTTAGTAGAATAAAGTGTCCATGAGTTGAGTGGATACTTGAGTAGAGGCCCAATGTCTATGTGCTATCTTAACATATAAATATATGTACATAGATCTATTTCCCTATCATCATGTATAAATATATTTACACATATACATGACCGTATTTAAGGGATGACAGATATTATTGTAGCTGTCTTTGGGAAATACAGTTATCACACCTAGATTCATGTTTCTGTTCTATTTCATCTTTTGGCCTTTGTCTTTTTTTTCTGCATCACTGCCCTGGTGAGAGTAGGAAGCCCAGCCTTGCTCCTGGAGAGCTGCTGCTGGATTTGAACCATCACCCTGTGGACCGCAGCCCCGCACACAACCACTGCACCCCCCAGGGCTCAGCTCGGCCTTTATGCCTTAATGCTGTTAGTTGCCTTTAAGTTAGCTCCAAGTTTAAAAGAAAAAATATGTATAGTCATGTGATATCTACATATAATCTTAAAAAACAAAAGTCATGAAACAAGGAACACAAACATACAAATGATCACTGTGCCCAGATATAAATGCCATTTGTGTAAGCAAGAAAAAAAACCAGAAGGATATCTTTATTTCCCCTGCCACAATGATTATAGGCTTTTAAAACAATCCATGAAGATCAAGAGGCAATTGTTCATATACAGCAAAGGGAAAATCCCTTTTTGCAAAACTTATTCAATCTGTGTGTAAAGCAGATAATCTGAAAAATGGGACTATCTGAAGAAGGATGCAACATCAGCTTGGAGGAAGACCCGTGAACAATGTCCAATAGCAGATAACACAATCTTACTTGCTGAAAGGGAAGGGGACTTGAAGCACTTATTGATAAAGGTCAGAGATTGCAACCTTCAATATGAATTAGCTCATCAAAAACATCATTCTCAAACCTGGCCAACAAGCACCATCATGACAAATGAAGGAAAGGTTGAGATTGTCAAGTATTTCAGTTGACTTGGATCCCAAATCAAATCCCATAGAAGCAGAAGCAGCAAGGAACTCAAAGAGCATATTTCATTGGGAACATCCGCTGCATAAGATCACTATCAAGTGTTAAAAAGTAATTACCTTAAAAAGTAAGTTGTACCTGTCTCAAGTCATGGCACTGTTGATTGTCTCCTGCAGCCAAAAAAGCTGAACGATGAATAAGGAAGACTAAATCAAATGGATGGCTTTGAATTATGTGGTTGGCAAAGAATATCAAATACATCACAAACTGCGAAAGGAACAAATGCATTTGGCTTGGAAGAAGTACAGGTAGAATGCTCCTTAGAGCCAGATGGCAAGGCCTTGTCTCATGTACCTCAAATATGTCATCAGACCAGCCCCTGGAGAAAGACATCAGGTTTGGGTAAGGAGAGTGTTAGTCCCCAAAGACTCAGATCCTCAACAAGACAGATTGACAGAGCGATAATGGGCTCAAATAGGGCAACAGACAGGCCACATTTAATTATCTTATATATTAGGTCCCCATGAGTTGGAGCTGACTCAATGGTCCCTAACAATAACAAATGAAGATAAAATCACTTACTAGGTAAATAAATAATCCATGATGCCCATTGCAACTAGCATTTATTAACAAGGCAATTCTGGATAGCTTTAATGCGTTCCCAGGCTGCAGCTGTGACGTGAATCTAGGCTCAGCTGCATATGAGTTACACATCTACCAACCTGTCCCTTCCAGTTAATAAAAGCCAACAATGTATCAAAGTAGTTAGTGGCAGATTACAAGATTATAGGATGAGAGGAATTGGATGGGCAATTGTGTTTCAGTCTGACACGATAATAACCCTCAGTGTGTAAGACAGGAAAAGGCAGCAACTGAACCACCTGCTTGTCAAAGTGTTGTCACTAACATGCCCAGGGGCCAGATAAGAGAAGCTGGTTTCCCAGGGATTTCTGGGGAAAGGTTTTATACAGGAAAACCAATATGAGATCGCTTTCCAGACTCTGGGATGGTGGGTTCCAAAGAGGTGCTAACAGCCTTTGCCAGAATGACTGTAGATTTTGTAATCAGTTTGTCAAGGTGCTGCTGCTTACCAAGGGTCTTAGAAGAGAACAATGAAAAAGTGGGATTAAAATATGATGGAGTTAAAAAATATATGATGGAGTTTTCCTAGGAACTTTTTGAAGGCCCCTTATTTTCAGATAAGCACATATATGTGTGCCAGCACACACACACAACAACACACACACACATACACACCATGCTGACTGCACTGGGGTTAGTTAGGATCAGATCAGATCTGTATCTAATTTTGGTTTTAGCTCATGAAAGTCTTAGGCACATTAACATGAGATGTTAGCTAATTTCTCATTGAAATACTTTCCTTGGTAGTTCTTGAATGTCTTTGTGTGAAGGAGCTGCAAGAGATACATAGACATTTGAGGCTCAAATTTGGCAGTGTAATTGTGGAGATAAGATGAGAATATACAGGGTGGTCAGGTTTCTGAGAGAAAGGAAGGCCAGACATCCAAGGACCAGGCTGAGGAAGCAGGGCTGGAGAATTGTGTGTACATGTGTGGAAATGGGGATCATATGTGGGGATTTCTTCCATCCCATGGAGGTCCTTGGCTAGTGAGGGATAAGTCTGCCTTACGTGTTATGCTGTTTTAAGAACTACTTATATGGGGTCAAGGACAAAAGATGAGGTTTTCTACACCCTTAAAAAGTTACAATCTCAGAAACCCATAGAGTCAGTTCTTCCCTGCCCTAAGGGATCACGGTGAACCTGGATTGGATCCCTGGCAGTGAGTTTGGTTTTTGAGTTTTATATGAAATCAAATTGATAACAGCAACTTGAAAGATTCCATTAGAACCACAGGAGCTCTGGGAGAGCTGCAGATTAGTATTAGACCGCTAAGTGCAAAGTGGGAAGTTCAAAGCCATCAGCCACTCTGAGGCTGCCTGATGAGGCTGCCAGATGAGGCTGCCTGTTTCTAGAAGGATTTAGATTAATGGTTCTCAAGCTTCCTAATTCTGCAACCCTTAAATACAGTTTCTCATGTTGTGGTGACCCCCAATCATAAAATTGTTTTCATCCCTACTTGTAACTGTAATTTTGGTACTGTTATGAATCATTATGTAAAGATCTGATATGCAGGATGTTTCTTTCATTGTTACAAATTGAACACAATTAAAGCATAATCACAAAGCAATATGCAACTACATATCATGAAATATTTATTTCTAATTACAAATAAAAGAAATTTTGTCTTGAAGCATGGTGTAGCATGGGTAACAGTCTTAATATCATATATATAATATATTATATACATATAATGTATTATATACTAGTCTTAGTAAACCAGTAAACTACATTGCTATATTTTGCAACACTGCAAAACACTACCGAACAGCCAACATCAGTGCAGAGGTGGGGATAACTGCTTTCTCACCAAATCAGAAATTCTTGGGGCAGTCTTTGCCAGAGCACAATGAAGATCTTTTTCCACAGCAAGAAGATGTAGACTGTATGTAGACTTGAAAACCTGCAAGTTTGAAAACCCTGTTTCACAAAAGATATGTTGTTGTAAATGGAAGAAGAAGGCACCACACAATCTCAGAAAGAACAGGATGTGACTGCAAACACTTGATCCCGTTTAACTGTAACTGGCATTGTGAAGAAATCAGTTCTTGTTGCATTAATGGGAAAAAGTTCAATGAACTCCTCTTGTGCACTCGGGGGACACCTTCAACTTTGACTGTGAACGGTCTTCTGGCAACTGGAAATGGGCAGTGAGATAGATCTGGAAAGTATGATGACATGTCATCTGTGAGCATATGCAAGTGTTCTTTCACAGAAATTCTCATCGCAATCCTTTCGTTTTATTCAATATATGTTTCTTTAAGAAAACAGGTAAGGCAGGAAACATGTACATTTTGTTTTCATCCATTTTTTTTTGCCAAGCTGAAGTTTCATTTGGAACGATCAGGTCTTTTCAGGTAAATTGAGGCACGTTGCATTTGGTCATGGCAGTGATAAATTGAAAGCATTCAAGATGGCAAAGATGTCAACCACGTAAGCTATTTTCTGCAGTTCACTTTTATTGCTGAAAAGTGTCTTGAACTGTGGTCTTGCTTTCTGATTAAAAATGTTTTGAGTTCATCATGAATCTCAAAAATATGTTTTAAAAATTTTCCTCTCAGCAACCATCCCACTTCAGTGTGAAATAGAGCATTATCCATTGTATTCAACTTGTTGCACAGTTATGAAAACATTTGACTGTTTAAAGTGCTTGCCTGTGCAAAATGGACAGAACTTATGATGCTTTTCATTACTTCTTTCCCCCCCTTTTTCATTGCTTCTTATAACTCTTGTGGCAGCATCTTCATTGCTAATATGAATCATACAGTGAGTTCTGGTGACTCATTCAGTACAGGACATTGAAATTCAGATTGACATCCTACCATAGTTGGAGCACCATCTGTGCAAAGATCACAAATCTTTCCCCAAGAGATCTTATGCTTTTTCAGAAATGAACCAACTGTGTCAAATACATCACATGCAGTGCATGTCATTTCAAGCATCAAAGTCACCATCATTAACATACCTCACATAAATCAGGAACTGTGATCAGTTTGCAACTTCTGTAGATGCATCAAGCTCGATGTTAAATATTGGACGTGAAGCAGATTTAATTTCCTGGATTACCTGATCAAGAATATCAGTAGACATGCCATCTATTCTTCTGCAGACTGTGTTGTTAGATAAGGAAGTTGCACTCAATTCCATAGCAAAATCGTCTCTGATCATAACTCAATGTCTTTGGTTATGGAAAACAGTAAATCCTCAGCAATGGTGTGAGGTTTCATTCCTCTGGAGATTCTGAGTGGCACCAAATATGAAGCTTCAATGGCTGCTACATTTTGTTTGTGGTACTTGACACTAGTGTCAAGTCTGGCTTTCTTGAGTCCATCAGCTTTGATTCTAAAATGGTTGGTATCCTTGCCAGCAAAGCCTGGACATTTGCTATCAAAAAGACATTTTAGTTTGTTTGGTTTCATAGGTTTGACTGATAGAACTTCACAAAAAAATAACACATGTGATTTCTCAATTTCTGCAGTAATTATTGAGGGAAAGCTATACTGTAAAAAGTCTTCACTGTATTTTCTTTTATTAACATTCTTCTCTCCACAATCCTTTGTCATGGAATGGTTTGCTAATGAAAATAATACATACAAAAGATGATGCAAGGCATAGTTCAGTCAATACTGTTCATTAAAGTTTCCTATGACTTACCATTCTGTGTTGCTTTTTAAACATAGCTCTTTCTATCACAAAGGGGCAGCATTCCCATGCACCACAGCTGAGTGTAAAGAGACTGATCAGTATCCAGATTAAGTTCCCATGGTGTGTACGTGTGTGTGCGCGTGCGTGCACGTGTGTATTTTTTGTAGGAGTTGATGATTTTGCATAGATGATTTTATATTTACCCAGTAATTAAAATTCACGAAGTGTTGTTTCACTTCCAGTACTGCTGCTTTCAACACAGTAGCCGCTTTTAGTTGAGTCGCTGCGTTCAGCACAGCAGCGGCTTTCTACACAGTAGCTGCTCTGTAACACGTGTGACTGGTCCACATAAGTACTTTATGTGGCACCAACCCTGTTCCATACACCTGTGTTTGTACTGGGAGTCTGTGAGGACGTTGATATGATGATGTGGGAGTATCTACGGGTAGGCGGACCCACCTGGAGATGAATAGAGGAGCAGCAACTCCGTTCCTAAGACCATCAGGAATATGTGTTTCCCAATGGTCTTCGGCCACCCCTGTGAAAGGGTCCTTCAACTCCCAAAGGGGTCGCAAGTCACAGGTTGAGAACCACTGATTTGGAGCTCCAGGAACCATTCCCTGGATGCCTATGAGTTGGAATTGACTCAATGACCGTGGGCTTTGTTTTGCTTTAGAGGGCAGTGGACTGGTGTTAACCAGGAAAGGAAAACTCAGAAAAGGCCTTTGAGAAGGGTTGCATGACTCAGAGAAGGTAATCAGTGTCATTCAATTGGGGTTGGAGAAACTGTCGAGCTGGTGGATGTTTTGCTATGTGTATTCTCAACTGCCAGAGCAAAATAATGAAGATTTTTGACAAAAGCCAAAAACAAATTAGCTTAGCTTCTTTCTAGGGGGCCTCAGAGGCCAGGCAGCTTGTTTTCCGGCTGGAAGAAGAGGGGGCGAACGCAAGTCTTTGAGTTGCCATGGTCCCACGAGGGCACATAGACAAGCTCTGCAGGTCTCAGCAGCCAGAGCCTGAGAAGCACTAGGAAGCATAGCCTGCGTCTGCCTTTGATTTTCTGACTTCTCAGGCAGTGACAGGGCTGATACAGACACTGGAGCCACCGTATGAATTACTCTGATCAAATTAAAGCTATCAATCTCTGGGACAGGCCCAGAAGAGAGGAGGGGCATCCACATTGGCTGAGCCTGTGGGGGTGAGATGAGCAGACGGGGAGTGATGGGTTTCCTGGAGTCCAGTGATCTAGCAAGTTCAGAACCACTGGTGACTTACAAGGGACAGGGATAAAATCCACCTCCACCTCTGCTTCCTGCTGCCTGACTGCAAAGGCGGCAAAGGACATACCCATAGGACTGTCTGATGCTCATTTCATCTCTGAGAGTCAGACTGGGGAGTGCTATGACAATGCCGGAAACAAACCCGGAGTGTGGGACTTGGAGGCGGCGAGAGGCAGCGGGTGCTGTGTCACACTTACTTCCTCCTGCCCACGAGGCTTGTTAGCTAGTCAGGAAGGCACAGGGGCAGATGTAGTCCCAACAGTCCATGAACACTTGCAAACTTGGCTTTGAATGAGAAATCACAAACATGAGGGTGAGGGAGCGTGGGAGGCTGTTATTGTCAAATAAGTAGCAACTGTGTATGAGACGGTGTCTTCATCAAAGCAAGGGGAGTTGTGGCTTATTTATTAAGAAGAATTTATTTAACACCAACTAACGGGCTAGGTAATGAGGCTAGGTAGTAGGTGATGAGGATGCCTGAGCTCCTGCCTTGGTGGAGCCTGGGTCAAGATGGGAAGTATTACTCAAAGAAAATACTGAGCCCAAGGAGTTCTGGTGGCACTGTGGTTATGGGCTCAAATGCCATCTGCAAGGTTAGCAGTTCACAGTCACTAGATACTCTGCAGAAGAAAGACGAGGCTCCTGTAAGGAGCCCCGGTTGCCTAGTGGTTACACATTGGGCTGCCAACCTTAAAGTCCGTAGTTCGAAACCACTAGCCACTAAGAGGGATAATGCTGGGCTTTGCTAGTACAGAGTTACAGACCCTGAAACTCACCGGGGTAGCTCTACCCTGTCCTAGGGTCCCTATGAGTTGGCTTCTACACGATGGCAGTGAGTGAGAGCAATGCACTCTGGGACTCTCAGAGGACAGGTCTGCCCTGACAGGTTGTAACGATGGCATTGAGTCAATGGCAATGAGTAAAATCGAGGAACTTATGGGCTCTGGTGACCTAGTGGGTTGTGTGTTGAATTCCTCACTGCCAGGTCAGAGGTTCAAACCTATCAGCTGAGGAAAATGAGGCTTTTACCTCAGAAACCCGCAGGGGAAGTTTCACTCTGTCCTCTAGGATTCCTGTGTGCTGCAATCGACTGGAGCGTGGAGAATTTGGTCCTCTGTAGCAATGAGGCTGGAGGCTCAAGCTGATGGAGTGAGCCGGGGGTATGGAAGTGAGGCGTGGGTGGCTTCCTGGAAGAGGCGATGTATTTCCAAAGTGCAGTCTTTGGACCAGCAGCAACCACCTCACCTGAGAACTGACTAGTAAAACAGATATCTGGGCTCCACCCACGACCTGGTAGCTCAGAAATGTGGGGGATGGTCTCAACAATTTGAGTGTTCATGCACTCTCTAGAGTCTTCTGTAAATATCAAGTGTGCGAACCATTCATGGACCTCATAGTATCTGGAAGTTTGGTGAGAGAGCTCAACAGAGGGGTGCACCATCAATCTTTCTACTCACTCAGCTTCTTCCTGCCTTCTCTGCTCTCTAGCCAGCCCCTGTCTGCACTGATACCCCCCTAGCCCACAATTCGACAAGTTCCTTCCCTGGATTGCTTTGCGACTTCTTCCAAGGTTTACGGTTATTGCTGGCCTATCCACTGTATATCGACAAAGGGCGGAAGTGTGGGTCACAGCTGGGAGAGGATGGACAGAAGAAACATGGTTGATGAAATCACTTCTTTTGCGAGTTGCAGAGAGGGAGTGTGAGAAAATGGCCATCATTCCTTGTCCCTGTTAAAACAAACAAACAAACAAACATGACCCACTAAACACAGTACTGATTCCCAGGGTTGGGGAGGGGGATGGAATGTTGTAGCAGAACCAGCTGGCCTTTGGGGGAGCCTGGCCCTCACAGTGGCTCCTGGGAGAGTCCTGCTCGTGGACTAGTACTACTCATCTCCACTATTCCCTCCTGCGAGAAGCGTGTCTGCTCTGCACAGGAAATGAGATGTGGCGGCCGGGTTGACATGTACAAATTGGCAATTACCGCACAAATAATTTTGCTGTGGACTTTTGTGGCCGAGCCCAGGCCTGTGGAGACAGCTTTGGTGCGTCATCTTCTCCCTGCTCAGGGGTTTACGGCTCATCTCTCTGAACCTTCCCCGCAGCTCCTCCCCCTTTTTCCTTGACACATAGCTGCGCAGGCCATTTCCCAGCCACGGCTCCCGCACTCCTGAGAGCTAAGCGGTCAGAACCACCACTGCTCACATGTGAACAGACCAGGTCTGAGGGCAGCGACACAGGGGGCGCTGAGTGCAGCTCCAGAGGCCTCTGTGCCTGCCCAATCACGGAGCCGGGCAGGGACTGCATCTCACAAACTAGCCAATGCTTCTCGGCAGGTCTCTAGATAGTTGGGCAGCTGCCACCTAGAGACGAGCGAGCATCAGCACCTGCCAGGATTGAGTAATTGGGTTCATAGGCTGGATCCTCTTTCTCTCATGAGTTATTTGAAGACAATCCCTTTGAGACCATTCAGGTGACCTGCTATCTGCCTGGGAGAAAGGCCTTTAATTTTTACCCAGCCACTTCTCTGGAATGGAACGTCACATCCTCCCTCGCCTGGAGGAGCCCTGATCAACAAGGTGGGCTTCTGAAACGGGAGTAGGTACACACATCATACAGGGGTTTGTGATTTAGAGTTTAACTCCAGCCTGAAACCCAGATTTTTCTTAGGAAGGTCCCAGGCGATGCTGGTAGGATGGGTCTGTGGACCACAGTTTGAGTCGCAAAACCATAGAGCAGTGACATCCAAACTCATCTGGACATCTCTGAGGGGCTGAGTTATGAATCCTCTAAAGGTGTTGTGAATTCTAACCCCTAGACCTGTTTGTGAGAATCATATTTGGGAATGGGTTGTCTTTGTTATGGTAGTATAACAGGCAGAATTCAAGTAGGGTGTGTCTTAGGTCAATCTCTTTTAAGATCTATGTAAGCAAGCCAGAAAGTATTGCCACTCAGGTTCCAATCCATACATGCCAGGCTTTATTCCAAGTCTCACCTGGAGATGGAGAAGACAAATGGAGGTGAGAGACAAGGATCAATAGCTGTCTGCAGACAAGTTCTCCGCAAGACTTTTGTCTCATCAGGGGACCTTCAAGTAGAAGTGTTCAAGCCAAACAATGGCTTCTGGGGGAGAGCTGCTGGGTCAGTGGAGCCCAAGGCAGAGAGATGAGCTCAGAAGATGATGGTAACTGATCTTGGGGATTCAAAAGGAGTAGTCTTGACATCTTCTCAACAGATGCGGAGTAACCCTGGAGACTTAGGAGAAAGTTGTTTTCTGAAAACTGAGTGGATGAGAAAAAGTCTTGGAAAATTGTGCTGTGGAACTTGTCACAGTCATGTGCTCACTCTTCAAGGGTAGAAAGGACTGGAAGACCACTGGGAAACCCTATGCCATCCACCTTCGAAGTCCTAGCTTACCTTTGGGACTGCTCTTCATTCCCAAACTCAAAAGCTATGGAACAGGAGGATGCCCAAGCTGCTCTTGTGTCCTGGTGTAAATCAAAGTGTGCAGTATTCTTTGGGGGAGTGTTAGAGAGAGGAAAGTCCCACCTCCAGGACATTGTTCAGGAAGGAGGCTACATTAAGAAACTATAGCTTGATGTTTTTAATATAAATATGTCCATGATCTTACTGCAATACTTTTTTACTTACCCTGAAAGAGAGAAAATAAGAAGGCAGAGAGAGAGAGAGAGAGAGAGAGAGAGAGAGAGAGAGAGAGAGAGAGAGAATGCCAAGACACCTGGAGATCATGGAGGAACCAGAAAACACAGCTGAGGAGGCAAGGATCTTCAACAGGAGAAGATGTAGAGAGAAAGTTGTGCCCGAGTTCTCGGAATTCTGGCTTCTAGTCTCTTAAACCAGTAAATAGAGGAGGCTTTCTGCACCCGAAGTGAGGTATTATAGTTTTGCAAACCTGCAGGGATTGTTCTACCTTCTCCCACGGAGTCCTATGGGCCGCAACTGACTCATTGACAGTGAGTTTGCTTCTTTTGGAGCCTTAAACTGTGAGAACAAGGAGCGCTAGTGGCAGAGTGGTTACAAGGTGGGCTACTAACCACAAGGCTAAGAGTTCAAAACCACCAGGCTCTCTGAGGAAGAACGATGAGGCTTTCCACCTCTGTGAAGAATTAGTCTTTGAAACCCACAGGGCCATCCTAACCTATCCTAGAAGCGCATTTCACTGGATTGCATTGAGGGCTTTTTGTTTTTAACGGTGAGAATATAAATCGTGGTGCTGGAGAGTTTTGAAAATACCATACATGGCTAAAAAGACAAACTTGTCGTGGAAGACTAAGGCTAGAATGCTCAGTAGAGGCAAGGTGGCAAGGCTACATCTTGTATTCTTGTATTCTTGTGTTGTCTGGAGAGACCAACCCCTAGAGAAGGAGGACATCATGCTTGGCAAGGTGGGAGGGCAGCAGAAAATGAAGGCCCTCGGCAGGAAGGCCCTGAGATGATGCCTCAGCCACAGTGGCTGCAACAATGGGCTTAGGTATAGGAACAACTATGAGGATGACAAAGGACTGGACAGGGCTTTGTTCTGTTGTGGGGATACTATGGGTCGGGACTTACTCTACCGCACTTAACAACAACAATAACCACCAGGTGATTCTGCTAATGTCCACATGAGTCTGGGACCACTGCGACTAGGACACTGATCGCATAACCCCCAGTACCTGTTAAAAGCATCGGCAGCCCAATTAGCATGGAAGAATGGTTGAAGAAGAGTACAGCTAACCTTGGAGGGAGCAATGCTTAGAGTGGGCTGGTCCTTTCTCTCAAAAGCTGACTGGGTATCCAAGTCACCTAGGAGCTTGTTAAAAATTGGGAATTCAGAGCATCTGTCTCAATTTTACCGAATTGGAATCTCTAGGGTGGGATCTTGGAATCAGTATTTTTAACAAGCTCCCGAGTTACTTGAGACTCATCAGTCTAGCTCTCATGTGGAATTATGGGAGCTGAACAACCATCGTTCTGTGTTCTTTTATAAGGTGGCAATTATTGGTTCTTCTAAGCCACCTGCTGTTGCACCACATTTTATGGGTATGATTTGAAATAGACTTTACTGTGAAATTCTCCAATGCATTGCTGTTCTTTCCCCCATGATAGCAGCTAGTGACTGGCCTCCACTTATAAGACTACATTGATAGTGTAATTCTGGGACCAAGATTGTCATTGTTCCCAGGGTGGACATCAGACAAATTAGCAACATAGTGGCCCAGCCTCATCACTTTACCTATGAGGTCACTTTGGTCTTATAGCAGGAAGTCTTGGAGCTTCCTTCCACTGCAGGGCTCACCTCTGGTAAGTCTATGTGCCTTGGAGAGCCGCTCTTCCTCACTTTGCAATCAGTGCCTTTTCTGGAGCTGAGAGCTAAAATCCTACTCATTGTATGAACTGAGATTTGTAATTCCATCGTCTTGTTCCTTTTATCTGTCTCTTAAAGTTATTGTTAGGTACCATTGAGTTGATTTAGACTCATGACAGACCTCTTACAACAGATGGGATCATCTCCTGGTCCATTTGTTCTTACGTTTGAGCCCATTGTTATAATCGCTGTGTTGAGGAACTTCCTCCTTTTCATTACCCCTCCACTTCCCCCAACTTGATGTCCATCTCCAGGGACTGGTCTTCCCTGATAACATGCCCAAAGTACATGGGGTGAAATAATCACTATCTTTGCCTCCAAGGAATACATTGGCAGTACTTTTCTGAAGACAGATTTGTTGGTTCTTTGGGCAGTCCATAGTATCTGCAATATTCTTTGCCATCACCATAACTCCAATGCATCAGTTCAACTTTGGATTTCCTTCTCCAATGTCTAATGTTCACATTCATATCAGGTGAGTGAAACTATCATGGCTTGAGTCAAGTGCACCTTAGTCCTCAAAGTAATATCCTTGCTTTCAAACACTTTAAAGAGGTCTTATGTGGCAGATTCATCCAATCAATGTACTTCAAGTCAATTGCTTCCCAAAGCACTGATTGTGGATACTTTAAGAGACTCGATATATACAACAAAAAAGGGACTTTTTAATGTTTGAATTATGGAGCAAGATTGAGGAATTTTAAAACTGATACGGTTTGTGGGAGCCTATCAGCCTTCCTCAGAGTCTTGCTGGGCCATATATTGACCTCATTTTGGTTGCACCTTGAGCCTTTCTAGTTAAGAATTTTTACCTGTGCCACTTCTTCAATCAAAAACATAGTTATATGCCTATCTTCCTAATAAAATATTCACCCTCTTTCAGCTTTCAGAATTCTTCTGCTAAGCTTGACCAACTGAAAGAAGGGTAGGAAATGTGCTTGAATAGAAAAGACTATGAAGACTACTGAATACTTATTGCTAAAACATTTTGAGGTTCCTCTGTTAACGTGGAACATCAATGAGTTTCGAGGTATATGTTCAGAGATATGGTTGAGGAATATTGGTAATAAGAGCAGTGAATGCAGTGGATCTTAGTTCTAAAGTTATTGCAATAATCTAAATGAGAAAAGAGAGTGACCTTAGGAGAAAAAGAAATAAAAAAGTATCAAAATAAACAATACCCCATAAAAACATCAGCAACCATTTAGATATATTTTTTGGTTGAATTATCTGGTGATTCATGTGAATGTGCTTTTTGTGAACTAGGAAATGCTGAAAGTACAGTACTGCTATTAAAGCTATTCATTTCAATGGTATCAAAAAAAGTAGGTGAAAACAGAGAGGCAGTGCAATTGCAATCTGGTATTTTTAATAGAGTGGCATGATATTTCCTCAAAAGAAAGTTCTCCAGGTATCATATATCCTTTAAAGGCAATCAGCATTTTAAGTCTGAAAATTTTGTTTTTGGAATGGCACAAAAATGGAAGTTTCTCAAGTGAGTCATTCAATAGGACAATCTGTTCCTTTTGGCTATTCTATTCAAGCTACTCTCCAATCTCAGCAGTATAAAAATACATACCCTTGTCCCAGTGGAGTCATCATCTATGGCTTGGCACACCAATTCATAGTTTAGATACAGGAAGCAACTTGACTCACCTCCTTCTCCATTGGGTTTTTAATAATACATTTCTCAATGTAAACTTTCAAATTGATGTCCATGTGTTAGTTCCAATGGAGATGAGTACAGCTGGCTACCATTAAAATCTAATGGGTTTTGCTCATAAATGTTTTAAGGGAAGCAAATTATATCTTAATCTTCTTAGAACCCTTCAAAGATCCCAGCTTGATAGCTAGCCCAGATAAGTGTTCAATACAGAGTTATTAAGTTGGACAAACTGTTGTATACCTGAGCAGTTTGTCTACTTGCCAACAAAGGTACCAAGACCTTCTAATTAATGCATCAGTACATAGAATATTTATGAAATGCTTATGGTTTCATGGGAATTGGGGATTTAGAACTCAGTTCTGTCATTTTGATTGAAGCCAATAGAAAACCAACTCAAAAATGAGCTAAACACAAAAGGGAATTTATTGTTCTTTGTAGTAGAAAGACTGTCAATATGTTGGGAAAATGCTTTTGTTCTCTTTCCTCAACTCTTCTCCTTTCTTGTTAATAGTCTTCTTAAGTAGGGGATCTTCTTGTAATGGGAAATGGGCTGCAGCCGCTTCAACCCTTTATTCCATTGGGTCTCCAGAGAGGCTTCACTCATTTGACAAAAGAAACAGAGCTTCTTCCCATGGCTTCCAGAACAATTTCAGACCAACTCTCACAGGCTTTAATTGATGGATAGTATCATTTCTGAGTCTACCATTGTCACCAGGAAGACATAAACATCATTTTCACTAGTCTTAAGTCTCCTTGAATCTGAGGGATTGGAATAACTCCACCAGTCATGTGATGACCTATTCCCACAAGGTAGAATAGGGCTTGGATGAGCAAAAAAGTTGATTCTCACTTTAAGAAGATGCGCATTAATACCAGACACAATCTCTGTCTTGAAGTAATCTCTGGAGGTTACTTAAAGTTTCGTGCAAAAATTAAGACACTGTAATTAATTCCTACTCTTGAATAGAATTCACATCTAGAAATCCACTTTCTGGAATTGTTCAAATGAAAGGAATTTCACAACAGAAGGTTACTCCTCAACAAATGTTTGATTGGGATTAAACATGACTTTCCCAACAGTTAAATACAGCAACCCTAACCTTACCCTCAATTAAGTGATTATGTTTGGTCATTGGTCAGAAATCATTAGTGTTCTTCTACAAACCATATAAAAATGTATAAGACATAACTGTAATACAATAATTCCCTACAACATGACTCCTGCTGTGTGTGTGAGTACAATTCAGGCTATGTGCCTATCAAAGTACAGACTTAGTTTTTGAAGTCCAGGGTTGATCCATTCTCTGATGCCAGTGCAGCACCACAGACCAGCATCAAGGCTTAGTCTTGTTTCTCCAGAAGAGCAATCCCAGCGAAGTGTACATAGAAATATATGTGGCTCACAAAATTGTGGGGAGTGGCAAACCCCAAATTCAAGGATGTAGCAGCAAGCCAAATGCTTTGTTAACTCAGTGGTTGCATAGGCTACCTAACTCCAAACCTGCAGGTGAGGCTGCAGACATGCAAAAGACAGGTGTATATTCCAAGAACCAGAGGTCAGGTGATAGGAAGAGGGTAGGCTGAGAGAAAGAGGAAGAGGAAGAAAAGGTCAGAAGGAAAGAAAGAGAGGAGAAAAGAGAGAGAGAGTGAGAGGCAGACCACACCCCCAAAAGTTCCCCTTTGGATTGGGAGGCAATTCCATTGTAGAAGAGCACATTGCAAGCCATTGAGAGTTATAGCCTAGTCAAATTGACATATAATGTTAACCATGGCACATCAAGTGGGATCTCTAGGGCTGAGACTCGTTCCTTAGTGTCTTGGTATAGATTTTCTAGAAGCAGAGACTGAGACAGTATTTTTTTTGGCATCACTGCCCTCTGGTGGGAGTGGGAGGCCCAGCCTTGCTCCTGGAGAGCTGCTGCTGGATTTGAACCCCCAAGCCAGTGGACCGCAGTCCCGCACTCAACCATTACACCACTGGGGCTCAGCAGAGACAGTATTCTTATGTAAGTGACTTAGTCTCCATGAGTGATTTCAGGTAAACCCTGTCAGGGACAGGGTGGAGAACAGGGGGAGAACTCCCATAGGGTGGTGCAGGTGTGCTCTTGGCAGGATTGAACAGGAAGCTTGAATGCATGAATTGCACCCAAGAGTTATACCAACTGGAGGCAAGAAGCCAGCATTTCATGCCGCATATTTTTTGATCATTGATTTCAAGATGCTTCTGCAACTTTGCAACTTGAGTGAGAATGCCTTGTGCAATCACCAAGTTCTTACTGAGTAAAGTGACTGAGGGCCGCCCTCAGGTCAAGAAGGGAAGCTATGAGTCATAGACAGCCATCTCTCAAATGAGCAACTTCACAACATTCATGGAAGGTTTTCATGATCTTTTCATTACATTCTCGCACCCCTCCCCACACAAATTTTTGGAAGCTCCCGCTGGTTTAGCATCAGGAGCCTGAGAGAGTGAGTGCACAAGACTGTGAAGGATATGAGTGACGAATTATCACCTACCACTGTCTCCATGGTGCTTTTAAAGATGCAAGGGTATTAAATCCATCTAACAGGTCTCTGCATTGCAGAGTCTTATTCAAGAGGACAATTTTGAATGCATACATATGCACATGTATTAACGCAGATGCACATATTTATGGTTCTACTTTCACTGTAGGAGATGATAGAGCTTCCTGTCTGTTGTATGCTTGGCAGTACTTCAAGGGGGGGGGGGTTCACAAAGTTTGTGGCAAAGTGAAAGTAAAAGATAATATAATTTTCCCAAGAACCTTTTGCAGCCTCTTGTATATCAGTCATTCTTCCACTTGGCACAATGAAACTCATTGCCATACTGCAACGAGCATTTTCCTGCTGTCATGCTAGTAAGACAAGACAGCCCCAAAGTTTTCCTAATTGCCCCATCTTTGAAAAACCATTAGACTGAAATGTATTGTTCTTCAGGTCTTAAGGTTACTAGGTCCCTCGGACACCATGGGGGTTAGGATCAACTCTACGTCTTGCTGTATAGCTTGTCACTGGCATTCCTGAGCAGTTGCCATCAGGAAAAAGCCCTTCACAGTCCCCAGCTAAGACTAGCTCTTGATAAGCGACTAGATGGCATCCCTGTGTGTAAGAGTAACCTTTGTGGAGAACTGATGAAAATGAATTTCCTTTGTAAGGAGGAATTAAAGTGGGCCATCATGGAAATAGACACAGAAGCCCAGGCTCAACTGGCCCTTTAGGACTATGCCAGTGGGAGTATCAGACATCAGACTACTGTGCCTGCAATAGAGCACCGAGGCCATGCAGTTGGGGAGTGGAGGTTGATTTCTACCTCTGGCTTTTGTCACCTGATGGAGTTCAGGTGGTGGATGGACTATGGAATCAAGCTACTGTCATATGTAATTACTGTGATGGGCGGGGAGGCTTGCTCTGCCTTCCTAAATGAGGACGAAGCCTGAGTGACATAAGAAGGGCTAGTGGTTTCCATTTACAAAATGATGTCAAGAATGCTAGCCAGGGGTTTTCTACCTGAAATGACAGGGATTCTTTCTAAGCAGCTGGGACATCATTATCTTGCCTTCTATACAGAAGGTGAAACTTAAGCAGATGAAAAGTTTGTGTGCTTTTATAAAGGCAAGCTGCTCCCACCATGCTACCATATGGTCTAATGCCTCATGGTAAAATCTCTTGGATGACACAGAGGCATGTTGGGATGTCATTTGTCTAGGTGGGATCCTGTGTGCTAATAAGTCTGTTATTTCTGCTATATGTGCTCAGCAGAGAAGGGGATAAGGAGACCTGCAAGTCGATGCCTCACTGAAGAGATAGGACAGGCAGACGTGGGATTACTTCAGTTGACATAGTAGTAATGGTGTCTACCACTCACCCCAGAGAAAGTCCCCTGTCTATGGTCACATGGTTAGTTCAGGAGAGGCAGACACAGATTCCCTGTACCCATCTCCTGCCTCCATGGGCATTCTACTACCCTGTAATCCAGAGACTAGTGTTGATATAGTAGACATCTCCTAATTACATAAATGCTTATATAAAATCCTAGGTTTTTGTTTGCTTGTTTTTAAAATCATTTTATTGGGGGGGGGCTCATAAAACTTTTATATTATTTTGTCATATCTTACACAGTCTGATGTCTCCCTTCACCCACTTTTCTGTTATCTGTCCACCAGAGAGGAGGTTATATGTAGATCCTTGTAATTGGTTCCCCCTTTTTACCCCACCTTCCCGCCACCCTCTTGGTATCACCCCTCTTGCCACTGGTCCTAAAGGGATCATCTGTTCTGGATTCCCTGTGTTCTCAGTGTATATCTTCTGATCTGGCCATATTTGTAAGGTAGAATTGAGATCATGATAGTTGGGGAAGGGGAGGAAACATTTAAGAACTAGAGGAAAGATGTACGTTTCATCATTTGCTACACTGCACTCTGAGTTTATCGTCTCCTCCTCCCTACCCTTCTGTAAGGAGATAGCCAGTTGCCTACAGATGGGCTTTGGGTCCCCAATTTGCACTCCCCTCATTCACAGTGATATTTTTTGGTCCTCAATGCCTGGTACCTGATGCCTTCTACACCTTGTGATCACACAGGCTGATGTGCTTTCTCCATGTGAACTTTGTTGATTGGGAGCTAGATGGCTGCTTGTTAAGCCAAGGTTTTTCAGCACATTCTTTAATAGAGTTTTTTTTTGGTAAAATTAGGTGTCTCAGCTGATATTCAGGTCAGCTTATACTTGAATATATGCAATAGAAGGTTTTAGAAAACAGAAATATCCTCTCTCTCTGGTTAGGAAGCCTGAAATCAGGGTGTCAGCTCTTTCTCGACCTCCTCTGAGGGGAGATTTTTGTGTCTCGGCTTTTGCAGTCTTGGTGAATCTTTGGTTCTTGGGGAACATTACACGGCATCTATCTTCATTTGCAACTTCCACCACTACCCATGACCCACCCTTCCTTTGGTACCTGTTTTGGTGTTTACTCTGTTCCTATGAATTCTGTCCCTGTTATTGCTGAACTTGAACTCTAACATGTTCCTTCTTTTTAAAAAAATCCATCATGGTGTGTATGGCTTGCGAGTTCTGTGTGACCATTGCAATGTATTATGTAACACAGCAGAGATGTACAGAATGCTGTGGGAAGGGCAGTTGTTATCAGAATTGTTAAAAAAAAAAAGTTAGGTGAATAGAGGCATATTGATCATTGGCTCAGAGGACTCCGCTTTACATTATTGATTTCTGACTCTCCTTTCTGAAGCCAGATGAAGTCAGTGGCTTTCCAGCCCCCTCTCCTATTTCCATTGGAAATGCCCCAACATTTGGGCTTACGTGGTAGAGACACGAGCAAAGGGAAGCGTTGTGGGACCCAGGTCTGGTAGAAAATAAAGTCACTGGGTTTGGTCTCTACTGTCTTTCTGAACTGCGAGGTAGCCACCCCAAAGAACTCCAGCCTCATCAGTCATTGTCCCTTTAGACAAGCCACTGTAGTCGATCCAGTTCAATGGTAACGTGAAACAGAGGGAAACCAAAGAACATCACCTGATCCAGCACTTTTCCCTTTTCCCTTTGGCTGTCAGAGAGCTTACAGTCAAATCTGTGGTCCACCCACAGAATTGGAAAAGGGAGCTTTTTACTTGTCTCCCAGGGAGTATTTCTGATACCCTCTGTCTCTTTCACTCTTTTCTCCTGTCAGCTTATCCCGTCTTCTCTTTGGTAAGGTGTCCTGCTAAGCGGCCTTGAATTATCTTTGGAACAATTGTGGGGGGGGGGGTAGAGATCACAATGACTCTAGTTTGGGACAGACAGGTCATTCTTTCTCTCAGAAGTGGAATAGACCTGGGAGGGGAGCCCTTCCTCTCCTGAGAGCCTATGCCTCCAGGTGTTCATAATCAAACTGGAACACAATGTGAAATAGTAGACAGCTGGAGATCGTCACTTAAAGTGTCTTTTTAGGGATCAAACATTGTTGATGGCGGGCAGAATGAGACAACGTCGGGACAAGTCCCAGCACTGGAGAAAGTTCATGCTGAAAGGGTGTCTGGTGGTCTGGGTCTTAACCATTAATTTCACATATGAGAAAATGGGGGTCCAGAGAGAATTGTATTGCCTGTTTTGTACCTCCTTTGACTGGCCAATGACAAACTTTTGGGGCACTGTGCTAAGAGGTAAGACAATAGCAATAAACATCATATTAAACCAAGAAACTGGGATGCCCCATAAAACCAAGACTCTTCAATCTCCAAGTCAGGTCCCAGGATATAGGTTGCACATAAGTAGCCTTATTTAGTCCAGGTTTGTGTAGGTGGCAGAATAGGGTCTTTCCCTTCCTCTTTCTCATCTTTGGCGAAGGTGGACAATGGGTCTTTTAGAATCATCTTAGAACAGTGGTTCTCAATCTGTGGGTCGTGATCCCTTTGGGGGAGTCGAATGACCCCTTCACAGGAACGACCCTATTCATAGCAGTAGAAGATGAAAGTCATGGAGTAGCAACAAAAGTCATTTTATGGTTGTCTTAGAACAAAGTTCTGTAATAAGAGGTGACCTATATTGACAGAGTAATTATTTCTTTCTCTATAGGTATACCTACTAAGAAAGTTGAGCAGCCCTTATTCGGTTGTCTTTGCCAGGGCAGATCCTGGAAGTGTCAGCGTGAAATAAGGCTAGGGCTTGGCTGATTGAGAGTCAAGAAGCAACAGCATGAAAGAATGGATGTCCTCGCCAGAAGGAGACTCAATAAGAAACCAGAACCATGGTGGATGATTAGGACATAGGAGATGAAGGGGAAAAAAAGCAGAGGAAAGGACTTCAGTGTACTTGTATGTGCAGATTCTCCAGCCCTGAACAAAAGGATACACAAAAGGAGTCAGAAAGGTATGTGCACACCCCTCTTAGTACACTGACTTTGTTCTTCCTTGGTTATGCATAAGGCTGGCCATTGCCGGGAATGACTGATCTCATCAGCCTTTTTTGACCATTGCCATGCATGATGCTTAAGAATCGGAGCTCTCCTTTCTGTGTGTTGCTTGCCTGCGCAGGTTTGGATTTACATTCATCCCAGTCTGATCATGCTAATTTTAACTCTGGGTTCTCCCTCCTGATGTCATAAACCCCATTAGCATGGGATCATGTAAGCATTCAATGAGGATCTTTTCTCTCATATTCTTTGAAAATTAAAGCCCATGATCATAGAAGACTGCAGAGAAGGTGCAACTTCTGGGGATCTGAGTGTAATTGTTCGAACAGGTAGAAAGAAAACATTTATCTTTAGCATTAGCAACCAACCACCATCCAAAAGTATCTTCCTGTAGTTAATATATTTGAAGACAGATTCCTTGGCTGTATTGACTTTTCAGTAGGAATGTCAACTTTATCATTTTCCTCCTCATATGCAGTGTCTCTAATTACCAAGTACTTTGGAACTGAAAATTACAGATACTCTTTTGAGAATGGAAGTTTAAAGATGATTTTGATGAGATTCCAATATTGCTTACTGTACATGTCTCAGCTCTTATTGTAAAAGTGTATTTCCAAGGTGGAGTAGAAATGAATTGGAGAAGGAATAGTAACTGAAGATCTGTGTCAAGTGGAAGCAGAAGCTGTTATTTTTGGTGCTGTCTGGGACCAGAAAGGGGGACCTCTGGAGAATTTAAAGCATGTTGCAAATACCATCTTTGTATTAATATTTAAAAATATATATTAGAGAACCATTTTTTGGATACAGTGGTCAGAGATGTAACTGACTGGTACTAAACCAGATTGAAGTCCTAGTTCTGGCAAATACCTGACTTGAAATCTAAAGAATAAATGAGTGCATGTAGATATAAATATATATAATACATACAGATTCATACATGCACACACATTACACACCCATATGTGCATGTATACATATACATATATGTATATAGTTACATGATCTCATTTTATGAATGATTACATACACATATAGGTATATACATATACACATACATATGTATATACACACATAGAGGTGTAAGTATATCTTTTTATGGGGTATTCAATATTTTCTTCTTGAACAGAAAACTTTCCCTGTGAATGATATCCTCAATTATGAGCTCTCTGTGGTAGGAAAGCTTACCTTAATTGGACTCTAATTGGTCCACATTGTGAGCAGATGCTTTGGGGGGATGACATTCCCAGGAAATCCTTGGAACTGCTGCAGCGATGCGAGGTGAGTCAGGCTGGAACCCTTGCCTCAGCACACCTGGACAGGTGTATTTGGACAATATCTGAAGAATGCCAACTCCTTAGGATTTACTTTTAATCCTGCCTGAACCCCACAGAAGATTAATGCCATTAGACATGGAAATGGTTTCATTTGATGTTTCTGAAGCTTTGCCTTGTTAGCATTCTGGGTGAACCTTTTAGATAAAAAGCTCTTAGTGGGAAAACAGAAAAGCCGTTATTATGCTACCTTTAAACCTTTCTTCCCGCTCTGTTTCAATTTAGAGATTTCAAATGCCCTTTTGCTTCCACCCCTTGGCTTGTTTCACTTTTATTCTTGCTAAAAGGAATAGCTGTTTAGAAGGTAAGAAATAAATCAATGGATGATTTCCTTTCTTAAAGCATTTGACAGTTTCTTCCATGTTGATAAGAACTAGATTTAGCTTTCAACGGAAATCTTGAGTGTGATTTTGCTGTTGGATTTGAGTTGAAAGTATAAAGTAGCTCTGATCTCAACAATAGAGAAGCTTATGGTATTTTACAGCTGGAGAAGGCTATAAAATAATTAAATGCTATCATATTTATAGATGAGCCACGAGAGACTGAAAGAGGTAAATATCTTTTCCAAGGTCACATAGCTAGTCATGGCACTACTACTGATTCAACCCTGGTTCATGAACCAAATGAGTCTATGAGTTGGTCAGTAGTAAACCACATGGGTTCCTAAACCACTGATCAGTATTCATCCCCCACTTCTCTTTACCATTGCTAAGCCTCCTTCACCTGCTCCGGGCCTTACTCTGTTCCCATCTCTATCTGAGCCCTTGCTCTTTCAGCCCCAGTTTTGTCTCTGGCCCTGGAGATCTGGCGCTTTTTCTCTGGTCTTGAAAATCTGATGCAAGCTTTTTCTCTTCTGGATCTCAGTGCCTGTATGGAGGCACAAGGGCCTGCTGAGTGGCCTGCTCTCCAGAGCCAGAGCTGGGTCATGATGAATTAGATTCCAGCCTAACTGAACTTGGCGTGTTCCAGGTCTGGGCTCTTCCCATGATCCACAACTTTGGGCAGAGCAAACTTCATTGGTAGCTGCTGAGAATTTGCCTCATATCAAGGACCTTCCTCCCTCTTCTTGGGTCCTGAGATCTTTCATAACTCGCTATTCTCCCCCACCCCCCCACCCTCCAAATTTGATGGAATGGGACAGTGAACAGGCTTGAGAAGAAATTCTGTGTTCGTGTGTTAATTTTTCCTGGAAAAGGTGCAATTTTAAAGGTCATTTGAAAATGCCTGCCTTCCAAAGAGTAGTGTTCATGATGAACATTTCAGGCAATGTGGATAGTGAGTGAAGTAAATTTGTCTGTTCAATTTGAGCAATCTAAGGGCCCCTTCAATCATAACACTTGTATGGCCACCTCCCCTACTCTTAACATTTTTTATTAACATATTTTATTGGGGGCTGTCACAGTACTTATAGCAACCCATACATCAATTGTACCAAGCATATTTGTACATATGTTGGCAATGTTATTTTCTAAACATTTACTTCTGTTTGAGCCCTTGGTATCAGCTCCTGTTTTTTCCCCTCTCAAAACTTGCGCCCCCCCCCCACTCTGGTGACCCCTTGATAAATTATAAATGATTATTATTTTCATATCTTACACCAACTGCTGTCTCCCTTTCCCCATGGTTTCAATTGTTCGTTACCCTGGGAGGAGGTGTGGTTATGTGTCCATTATTGCAATACGTTCCCCTTTCCTCCCCTGCTCTTCTCACCTTCCTCCTACCTTCCAGATATTGCTATTCCCATTTCTGTTCCTGGATTTCTTGTGCCGTGTGATCTGATCTCTTATCTGGATGTATGTACATGCTCTGGTCTAGCCTGCAGTGAAAGACAGGGCTAGGGTTATGATAGTGGGAGGTGAGGAAGCCTCAAAGAACCAGAGGATTATTGTGTTTCAACAGTGCTATTCGGACTCATCCCTTCCTTGTGACTCTTCTGTGAGGAGATGTCCTATTGTCTATGGTTTGGGGGTCTCGGCTCTCCCCAACATCTTTCTCAGAAATATGGTTTGGTTTTGCTTGTCTGTGTTGTGCAATGTTTGGTAATAAGATTTGGTAACCTTCAGTGAGAAGATCTGGATTTTGGCTCTGGCCTCTGATCCATCCTCCCTGTGTACACCCCTCTGAGTTTCACTGACACATTTGTACCTGCTTTGTGTGCCCTTAAAAGGGTGACTGACAAGATACAATAGGATAAGGCTGCAAAATGTTCATGGGAAATGTTCCTGATCACTTTAATTTTGTTTCCCACAAATGTTTGAAAGTCCTTTGGCAGAGCAACCCCTTATCACTTGTTTCCAAAGTCTTATTTCTCATCCCTCTCTGTCTGTTCTTGCTCAATCCTGCCGCCAAGCTGTCCTTTCCTTGATTTCTTCCAAAAAGAGTGCCCCTAATGCCAATATCAAGAATCAATGATGCTCTCCTACCATCTTTGAGAAAAGGCCTTTAGTAGGTGACCATCTTGGATTTCTCTCAACCCTAACACTCTCTGAAGTGTTACATCTTGGCCATATGTACTTGGATCTACTTTAGGGAGTTTATCTCCAACATATCCAAAGCTACACACCTTTCTTTTGTACTGGTTTCCTGTATCCCTACGAATTTTAACTCAGACAGTTGAGCCATCAAGTTTACCTAGGTCAAGTTCTTTAATCAATAATGTTGGAGCCCTTACTATGTATCCAGTTAATGCCCATCATTTATCCTTTTTAAGCTTTCTTATCCTTTTCATTCAGCGGAGTGAATTTTTCAACGTTCTATGCATTTCACACTGCCTCTGCATTTATTTCTCTATATTTCTGGTTCCTAATTAGTCTCTCTGCCTACAGTTTTGCCACCTCCTCCAAACCATCCTCAACACGAACATCAAATTATCTCCCCCAATCAGCATATCTGAGCCATTTCAGCTATCCACAGTCTTGTGCTATTGTGAAATTTTTGTTTTACTAATGAGAGGAGTAATAAGTTTATCTGCTGCTGGGCTTCAACCCTTAGACCTTGGAATAACCCAGTAGGTTGAGTCATATGGTTTCTTAGAGCTTCTGGTCAATCCCACATGTAGCAAAGACAGTGTAATGGGCTCTTTAAGGGAGAGCCTAGGGTCCACTTGGCTCTTGATGCACGCTCAGGGTTCAGCTGCCCACAGGCATGACCCGCCCAAGCCAACACTGGGTATCTATATGGAGGTCAGCGAATTTTGAGGAAGTCACTTGCACACGCCGAGCTCCAGGGTAAGGACCTTGCTTTCAGGCTGTGGGCAAGACTGTCTGGAAAGCTCTCTGGACCTCGCTTTCACGTTGCAAGTCATCCCTGAGTCCTCAGCTCTGCTTCTCAGCGCCGAGTGCATAACATCACCTCCTGACGAGCTTGGAAGCACTCTTAGGGGTTATAAGATGATCTGGGTTGAGGATGGAAAGAGGACATATGAAACATGGATAAGTTCTGCAGGGAATTCCAATGTGCATCCAGGTTTGGGAATCAGGCACACAGATAGACAGGGTCTCACATGTGAGAGTATTTTTAAAAGGAGGGTCCTTCTAGGGATGTCAAGACTGCTTTGCAGGTATATAAAGAACCCGGGTCTCTAGGGAAGAATGTCACCCCTCCAGCGAGCACCTCATCAATTCAATCAGTGTGTGTTGTTCCCAGTTCTGTTCCATTGAAGAGTCTGAGTAGTGTTGAGGGATAGGCGTCAGGCAGCTAAACACAGGATCAGAGGTTCAAACCAGCATCTGCTCCTCAGGAGAAAGATAAAGCTATCTGCTCCCATGAAGAGTCATAGTCTCAGAAATCCCACACAGGATTGGAGGGAATCAGAATGGACTCGTTGGTGTGAGGTGACCTGAACACGTGTTCTGTAAGGTTCTTGGAACACTGAATTAGCCCAGGGGCACCAGGCATGTGCCACCTCAGTTGGGACCTTTCACTTCAGGCCCCTTGGGATTTTTCTTCACTCTGCGTATGCAGATATCCACCATAGACTCCGGAAGCTCTGGGCGCATGGATCAGAGGGTTACAAAGAAGTTTCAGCGAATAGACAAACACTGAACACATACATAATGAGAGTTGAATTGGCTGAGTAACAAAACACGGGCCCAGTTAAGTTATATTTAATACTCAGTTGTTGCAAATATCCCATGCAGCATATATTATTGCCTGCTAATGACAATACAAGGATGACCATTGTAGAATCCCACGTCTTGTAGTTAATGTTCTAGTATGAGAAGCAGGCACATGAGTGGTCCACTTCAATAGGATATAGAAGGTAGCTAACAAAGATAAGAGGAGTTAACCAAGTCTCAGGCCTCGGGGGATGCAGAAGGCTGAGTGAGACTGGGGCAGATGGAGGAGCATTGGGTTTTTTTGAGTAAGCTTACATATGAGCAAAGGAGAAAGCCTGGCAAGTTACGGCGTGCAGATAATGTGTCTGATAGTTTGTGGAGCACGCACCGTGAGGAAGGCAGAGTAGGGACGTTCAGTATAGTTTGCGGAGGGTTGTTCAGTGTAGTTCGCAAAGGAAGGTGACTGTTATTACTGTGAACTTGGGTTGAGTCTTTCCCAATGGTATCTAAGCCAACAGGAATTTGCTGGACAATATTGTTTAGAGTTCATGATTGGGTTTTCTTTTTAGTAGGGTCGGGGACTGTGTAGGGAGCTATTTCTAGTAAAAAGTCAGAGAAGGGTAGCTTTTGACACCAGATATTCAGTTACAAGAGACCTATAAAAGTTCAGGTGAAAACATGAAGTTGAGCTGTATTAGTAAAACATTGACTGTTTGAAAAGATTTCAGAAGTTTCTCAGAGGCAACCCCTTCAGGGTTGGGTGCATGACTGGTGGCTAGTGAGAAAAAGGGAAGGAAGGGGGCTACTTAGAAAGGTTGGTGTTTCAGCTATTGCTGAAGGGAGACCAGGAAAGCCAGGTTCCAGAATGCCTTCAAACGACAATAGCTATTGCTCTCAAGTGAATTCTCACTCACGGTGACCTCTGTGGAACTGGGCTACATCAAATTTTCAATGGTGAATCTTATGGAAGTAGACCAGAAGGTCTTTCTGGGGGATTCAACTAGTCAAACTTTAATCTACTAGCCAAGAGCAAGCTTCTAGTATTTAAAGAGTCTTTTAGATAGTTTGTATACGGGCCTTGAGATATAGGCTGAGATCTCTAGGTAGGAGATGGTAATTGGAGATTCTTCCAAGACTTGTTGCTGGTAAGGACTTTAAAGCACGCAATTCCATTTCCTAAGAGGACTATTTCTTTCATCAAATTCTTCAGTATCGTCCTTCCTAATCTCTCAACATGCAATTGTGGCTTACTCCAAGATGAAGGTTTTTCTTTTCATTTTCCTGTGGGCATTCCTCCCAGCATGACTCGCTCTCCCAGATATCTAAAAGGGATGGTGGAACTTGAGGCAACTTAAAGACTTTTGACATTTTCATTAGCAAATGGGGAATTCTGCTTTTTGCCCAGGGCAATTACTTAAAGTTCCTGAAAGCATAATAATTTTGTCAGTTTGCACTGAAACTAAAACTCCTGATGAAAATGCTAAGTATCCATTCCTCTGTCAGGAGATTGAAATGTTACTCACTTGTTTTTAACAGATCACACATAGCGGAGTGTGGGAGGGAAGGGAATTAGTCTGGGCCACAGCAATACATCAAGAGAAAAATCATCCTTAATTAAAGAAACGATAAATATGAAATAGAAGGGTTTTACTAAAAGCACACACAGAATGTTTTTGCTTTTGGCAAAAGTTCTTTCTAAAAAAAGGAACACTTATTATTGTGGAAGAAGAGAATGGGAATGAAAAAATTCATTACAGTGGAAAAGTAACAGGGGAAATGAAAACTCGAGAAAGATAAAATGAGACCATTGCTATTGACAATACTACTATGTGTAAAGTATTTTTCTGGGAGCAATTGAGGGAGGGACGCACTTTGTCGGTCATGATCATTTGTAGGTCTGTCTTGGTGAATTGCTCATTCCTTTAGTTGTATGTTTCAGTTTTTATTATTTTATTAAACTTTTCATTGTGAATTGGGTGAGCGGTCCCATTCAACAATTCATTCCATTTCCTCATTGACTATGATTATCACAAGGTAACATTACTCATCCCGTTTCTAGCCAATGTTCCCTGTTTCTGTTCCTAACCTTCGTGCCTCATCAACTCTGTCCTAAGGCAATTGCTGCCCTTTTGCGGAAGGCTTGCATTGACACTGGAAACCTGAACTCCATCTGTAAAATCCCTGCATGGATGAAGCCTTTGGTGAATCTTCTCCGATCATAGTCCAGGGATGTAAATAGCCTTGCTATCAGACAGACAGTGTCATAAAGGCAATGAAAGCAGATGAAAGTAGATGTAATAAAGCAGAATGCAGCACCTTATCATTTGATCTTCCCTTTGATTCATTTTAAAGTTGTTTTAGTTTTCTAACATTTTCTACTTTCTTTATTATTGAGTTTTTTTTCTGTTTTGTCTTGGTTGTTGGGTTGTTTGCTTTTGGTTTATATTTTGTATGATTTTCTGTATATGAGATTCAGGACAGACAAATCTATAGAGATTAATAATTGCCTAGGGGAATAGCAGGAAAGGGTAGGGAGAAATGGGGAGCTAACAATAATGAAAGATGAGGGGATTTGGAAAAGTATGGAAGAAAAGTGACAAGGGACAAGATGTAGATGCCAACAAACCCACAATGTAGTCATTGAAGATCAAGGAGGTCTGGCTCTGTGAAACACCTGCTTTTTGTAAGAAATGATTACCTGTAAGACTAAAAGAGGCAGTCTGAGCCTAGAGTGCACAAGACCTCGTGTGCTAGCCTGAGAATTTTGTCTCTTTTCCTGGAAGCATCCACGACTGGGAGTTGAAGTGAAATGGGAGACGTATTAGAGCATATGGGAAGGTTTGTGTCTTATATTTACACTTAAAACCCTCCAGCAGTCTCTCCTTTTTCCCCAGGGTTGGGAAGCCTTGTTACAATGGTCCTGTAGGCTTTTCGTCCTCATCTATATTTTGGAGGGAAGGCATGCTCTTTCTAACTCTGTGACTTGGGGTTTGTGAACTGGGAGGTGAATTGCCTATTGAATGGCAGCCTCTGGAAACAATCGTAATAGCTAACGTTTATCAAGCCCAGAGTCTGTGTCAGAACCTGCTCTGAATACTTTCCATGACTTCATGGAGTTACGTGCTGTCTTCCATTCCAGGATCAATTGTAACTATTATCAATTCCTTCTACTCATGAGAAAAGTCAGACCTCACTGTTCCCTGGCTCACACACAGACAGATGGTAAGGGTGGGGCCAGGCTAGCAATCCAGGTGGGCGGGCTCCTCCACCTATATTCTTCCCCACTAGACTAAACTACTCTGAACTATACAGATGCTGTATTGCACATCCATAGAGCATTTTCGATGCTATAAGTCATTCTGTAAACTGATCTTGAGTCCTGACAAAGCACTTAAAGGGAGGGACAAACACTCATAACTCAATTTGAGTTATTTTCACTACATCTTTTCTTTTACAAAGCAGGTGAATTGCAGTGACACAAGCCTCAACCCATGCAGTGCATGCTTTGCCGTGTCTCTGTGTTAGCCCTGGAGGTACACTGGTTATGTGCTTAGCTTCCAGTGAAAAAAGGTCCATGGGTCAAACCCACCAGATACTTTTGGGGAGAAGAATGTGGCAACCTGCTTCCAAAAAGATTTCAGCCTTGGAAACCGTATGGTGCCAGTCGCACCATGTTTTATGGTGGTGCTATACATAGGAGCGACATCACTGAGCTGATGGGGGTGTGGTGGGAGGTGTTTTAAACACTGAACTTGATTGGTTGCTTGTTATCACAGGATTGTGTTGAGTTTTCCTGATTGATACACTCTCTGAGCTCTGTGTAACTCTAAATTAACTCAGGTTCTCCTTTGATTAATAACCCTGCATTCCAATGTGGTATGCCATTTGGGATAGGTGGGTTTATTGTGCCAACCTGACCAATAGGAAGATGTGGGATGAATAAGGTTATAGTTTGATTGGAGGGCAAAGAGATAAATGGCTTTGCAAGCTCAGTCTCTCTTTCCCTTGATCTCTGGTGATTGGACCAGTTGAGGCTGCTGGTTTTCCACCTCAACTTGTCAGCTACATTACCGGTGGGACAGCCCATGCATGGATCATGTTGCTAGAGCTTGAGGTTCTTTTGAGACGTGCTTCACCACACTGCTGATGTATATATTACTTGAGCTTGGGACTTGGATCTTGAGCATGGATCTTGTCATCTTGCTGACTATTGGTGATCCATGCTGCTGTTTTCTGCCTAAAACTGAACTTCCTGCATTGCCTTACAGAAGCCTCAGCTGTCTGTTTCCTTGACCTTGACCCAGTCGCCTTTGTGAGTTGAAGGACTTCCAGTGTGTTAAGTGTTCCACAGAAATGAGTTGAACTGAGTACTCTGTACTATGGTGTGAACTAATTGTTATATTTCTTTGTGCTCTATGTATCTATCTATCTATAAAATCATAAATGTCCCAGTTTTTGTTTCTCTGGAGAACCCTGTCTAACACACCATTGAAAAAATGTCCTCACTCATTGCTTTGAAACAACTTATTTGTTTTACATGGGGATAATGATTTTCTAACAGCATTATTGGCATATAATTCATGTACAATGTAATTCAGTGATTTAAATATATTATAAAGAGTTGTGCAGTCATCACTGCAATCAATTTTAGGATTTTCTCTTCATTTTTGTACTCATTATTATTAGCTCCCCATTTCTACAATCTCCACTTCATAACTGGAAGGAAATTGCAAACTAATTACTGTCACTATATACTTACATATCAAGGATTTCACATGAATAAAATCACACCAAAGAACCCCCCACCTCAACAACAGCAGCAAAACAAATTACAAAAAACCCTCATTCTGAAAGAAGGAAAGCAATAAAAAGTAGAACATGTTCAAATGGGTCATAAGGAAAAGCACTCTGTGGACAAATGATACACATCCCTGGTCAATGGACCTTGAGAATTTGATGGAGGCAGGGGGTAGTCATGGGTGGTGCTCTACAAATGAATTTTGGACTTTCACTGTTATAATATATAACTTTCTTATGTGCAGATTATCGGTGAGGGTCTGTCTGTGTCCACCCTTGGGAGTTAAGAGCAAAACTTTATTGAAATTCTTTAAGCAAAGCTTACCCTTTGCATTTGAGGTAGTTGAGAAATCGACCTCTAGTTAAGTGTGTCTGACTCCTTAAATGAACTTTATTTGGTCCTTTGAAACAGAAACCTCTCCATGAATGGGTTATAAGTAGCCTCTCTCTCTCTCCCTGTCCCTGTCTCTCCTCCCCCCTTTTTTCTTCCCCCTCTCCCTCTCTGTTCCCTCCCCCCTCCCTCTCCCTGTCTCTCTCTCTCTCTGTCCCTCTCACTCTGGGAGAAGCAAGTGGTTCCCTTGTAAGCAACTAGCCAATAGCCAGCACATAACCAAGGCCTGTCAACAAGTTTGTGGGTGAACCTAGAAGTGGATTCTCCAGCTCCAGTCAAACCTTGAAATGATTGGAGACTCAGCAACAGCCCAACCTGGCTGCAGACTTTTGAGAGACACTCGAGAGTCCACAAGCACTCTCCTGGTTCTGGATCCTGAGAGACTGTGAGAGATGCTGGATTTGGGGATAATTTGCTACAGAGCAATAGGGAATTAGCAACCCCCCTAAAAACAGCTGCGGTCAAGGGAACCATCCTATAAGGATTCAGGAAAACCTCATAGAACCGAGTCTCAGGGAAGTTATCAGTCGGCGGCGGCTCTCTCTCTGACTGTCACTCTTTGGAGCGACTTGGCCTTGTGTATCCTGTTTGCTGTTTCATGCCGGTCATTCTGCATACTGGGTTCTTTTTGTTCCTGCTGTGTGTGGTGTGGGACTGCACGGACCTATAGTTGTCGTCTCCGTCTGTTCTTGCTCTAAGACCCAGCAAAGTCTAATTCCTGAGCCTCTGTCACTTTCTCCAGAGAGGGGACCTAATAAGCCCAGCCTGGTTCTGCTGTCTGTCATAGATGATCAATAGGTGTGACCAGGGCCTGGGTTGCATGACACTTTTCACAGACTGAGAAATAGGAAGGTTATACAAGGACAGAAAAATTGCCCTGTGGGCAAAATGATGACCACCTACACAGCACCCTAATACATTATTTACTGGCAATGTAAGATATATCAGGTTATTTATTTCAGTCATTTTTTGTAAAAGCTGCATCCTTTTGAAAAGGAAATCATTGTCTTCGCTAATTTGATTGGTAAGCTTGCTTTCTCAGTTTCAGCGTTCGTGAAGGAACACACCTGCAATTTTATGCAACCAATTACTACGTTAGATAATGCTCGCCCTGAAGGAACTGGTTTCCTGTGGAGAAGAGCCCCATTTCCATGTGGATATTGAAATTAGCAAGAGATGAAGAAGTTGGTTGGCAAAACATTCAAGTGTTGAAAGGCAAAATCATGCATCAGTAGCGTCAGGATTTTAGGGTCAGGTGAATATGAGAGGGCATCCTGATTTTACTATTGAGTGATTTGCAATAAGCAATGGAGACTTCTCTAGACCTCGATCTCCTGCAATGGAATAAAGATAATCCCTCTCGCAGGGTTTTTGCACCAAGTGGGTGCATTGATGTCCACAATGTACCTAGCGCAATACTAGGTGTGTATTCCAATTCCACACCAAATTCAATGCCATTGAGCCAATTCTGACTCACCGGGACCTTACAGAATGGAATTACTGCCCCTGTGGGTTTCAGGACTAGAAAGGCTCATTTTTCTTTGGCAGAGTAGCTGGTTTTGAATGGGAGTAGAAAGTATTCTCTTTTTCTGGGGAATCCTTTAGGTCCTCAATAAAAGCTGTATCAATACCATCATTGGCAGGTATCTTTCAGTCAACATGACTGATCGATTTAATAGAATTCATGTCATCGGGAAAAGGGAACTAGTATTCAGTGCCTGTTCTTTTCCCCGGGAAAACCTAGGGTTGTATTTGACAAAACTAAGTGAGTCACCTGTTCTTCCTCTACCCCTGTTCATTTTTATGATTATGGACTAGCAGGTCAGGCCAGACAAACTCCAGGTGGCAGGATGCATGCTGGAATGAACAACGGGAATTGTGGCTTTCATAAGCCCAAGTTGGGACTTAGAGCCCTTGTGGCATAGGGTGTTGTGCATTGGGTTGCTAACCACAAAGTCAGCATTTTGAAACAACCAACCACTTTGCGGGAGAAAGAATGCCTTTGGGATCTCAAAGAGTGACAGTCTCAGAAACCCACAGGGGCAGTTCTCCCCTAGCCTATCATTCTGCTGTGAGTCAGCATTGATGCTATGGCAGTGAGGGTTTTGAGTTGGGAGTTGGAAGTATTTCTTCTCCCTGATTCTCTAAATGCAAATTCAACCCGTATTTCTAGGTGTCTTTCAAATGCCACATCAAACACAGACTCTTCAGATTCTCCCCAACTTCACTTGCACTATTCCTGCCCTGGTCTCCCGCATTTTTGCCAAGTCCTCTTCTCATGTCATTCAAGGCTGCTTATTGAGCGCCTACTATGTTCCAGGCAGGGGGTCCTGGTAGCACAGGGCTTAACCAACCAAGAGGTTGGCATTTTGACCCTATCAGATACTCCACAGGAGAAAGAGGTGGCAGCCTAGTCTTTCCATTATTGAAGTCTGTGGAACTCAGGGAGTGTTTCTTCTCTGTTCTATAGGTTTGTCAGTGAGAGTCAGAATCAACTGCAAGATGATAGATTTTTAATTTGTCAGATATGCTGGCTATTGAGGAAATGGAATTGAACTAGACCTGCTAGCTTCCTATTTTCACTGCACACTGAAAACTTTTTTTTGACCTTGTTTGTTGTCTGGTCCTCTCTGCCTCCAGAGCTGCTTGCTTTTTATTTGGTGCCTCTGATAGGTTCTTGTAGACTCTTGCTCCTTGTGCCAAAGCAAAGTAGTGCTTAAAAGGCCATGTTTCTGCTTTCCTTTGTACGCACTTGCATGGAAGCAGCTTCATATTCTAAGAGGCAGTCTGTTACAGTACAGTAAAATATAATAATGAAAGATTTGAAGTTGCTTTGCATCCCAGTGTGATCTTATGGTAGCTGTAAAATTTTAGGCATGTTAGCAAATCTTTCGAATTTAATGCCTTAGTTACCCCGTGCTGCTATAACACATATATCATAAGTAAGGGACTTTTAAGGAACATGAACTTATTTTCTCACAGTTCTAGAAGTTGAAAGTCTAAGGCAGGATCTTCATTGTGTCAAACCTGTTGGTAACCCGGAATGCCTCTTTGCTAACCTCATGCGACACCTGTCTTTCCCCATGTTGTCTTCCTGCTGTGTCTGTGCTTCTTATAGGCTGTGATCAAATTGGCCCCCAACTCTTGGAAACCCCACAGACTATAGAATAGACAGCCCCATAGGATTTTCTTGGCTGTAATCTATGAGAACAGTTAACAAGAGCTATTTTCTGTGGAGCCTTTGTAAAAGATGAGAATCCTTCCCCTGACAGATAGTCCTGAGAATTGGAAACCATGGTGTTCTGTTGACACCTAATAAGTATTCAATGACTACAGCTAGCAGTTGTCCTGATTTAATTTTGTCAAAAGTTTACTGTAGACCTCCTTCCTCTTATCACAGGCAGGGTTTTAGACACTGAAAAGGCGACCATGAACAAAAGAAACATTGGCATTCCTGGTTTGTTGAGTGCACATTCTTGTTCTGGGAGACAATCAATAAACAGATATGGAGATGTTTTGTTTTCTAGTGACCATTTCAGAGGGGAGCCAGGGGTTATCATTCAGGGCCACTGTTAGTTGTTGGTACAAATTAAGCTTTATGACTAGCTCATAATTGTGATTTGTGTACTCTGAAATATTCCTAGTAAAAATGTTAACTAAAAATGTACAATTAAGCAAAATAGAATGCAGAATGTGTTAGAGAGTGAGGGTAAATGGGAGAATATTTTATAGAGCATTATCAAGGAAAGACTAATAAGCTAGCATTTGAGCAAACACCAGAATGAAGTGAGAGATCACACCTTCACTTCATTCCACTCTATTAATTATAGGATATATTAATCTTTTGCAGAGGCACCCTGGTGATGCTGTTGGGTAAGTAGTCGATGGATAACCACAGGTCAATGATTCAAATCTACCAGAAACTCCAATGGAGAAAAATTGACCCTGTACAATTTATAGCTTCATAAAACCTATGGCGTTGCCTATGAGTCAAAGCCACTAGTTATCCATCAGTCTATCAGAGAAAGGTGGCCGGTGTGTAGCTGTGATGCTCAAAGCTTCAAGATCAGCAGGGCCATATAAAATGAGCAGGTTTCAGCAGAGCTTCCAGACTGAGAACAGACTACAAAGAAAGAATAGACTGTCCACTTCTGAACAATTAGCCACTGAAAACCTCATGCATAGAAGGGGATATTATCAGATATTAGAAACCTCATGAATACCAGCAATACATTGTCAGGGATGAGCCTCCCAAGTTGGAAGGCTCTGAAGATAAGACTGAGGAAGAGGTGCCTTTCCAAAGGTGAGTTGACCAGAATGAGGTAGACATGGTAACTCCCTGGAGATGTTCATTTCCTGATGGGAACCACCTGAAATGGAAAGAAATAACTGTAAACATCGATTAATAATTGGAACATAGAATGCACAAAGTATGAATCTAGGAAAATTGAGAGTCATTGAAATGAAACGGACCACATAAAGATCAGGGTCCAAGTTATGATTAGTAATGGTATTGACTGTTGTGAATTAGAGAGTCATAGGGTTTGTTTTGTCACAGATGACAAATTTAGGAGGAATGACATTGCAATTATCATCCAAAAGGATATTTCAAGATATGTTTTGAAGTACAATGCTGTCTGTGGTAGGATACTATCTATACCTATATGAAAATATATAGTCTATCTATGCAACCATTGTTTCAGTTTATGAACCATCCACTAAAGCTAGTGATGAAGAATTCTACCAATAGCTTCAAGCTGAAATCAATGAAACATGTAAGCAATATACTTTGATAATTATTAGGAACTGGAATGAGAAAGTTGGAAGCAAAGAGGAGAGAACAGTAGGTGGAAAATATGGCCTTGGTAGAAACAATGCTGGAGATCTCATGATACAATTTTGCACAACTCGCCACTTCTTCATAGAAAATCCTTTTTTTTCCCAACAATACAAAAGGTGACTATACCTATGGACTTCTCCAGATGGGATACACTATATCTGTGTGAAGAGGTGCTGGAGCAATTCATTATCAGTAGCTAAAATGAGGCCAGCAGCTGATTGTGGAATACGCCACCAATTAATAATCGTATGCAAGTTCAGACTGAAGCTGAAGAAAATTAAAACAAGGCTACAAGAACCAAAATATAACCTTGAATCTTTTCCATCTGGATTTTGAAAACAACTCAAGAAGAGATTTGATATATTGAACATTAATAAGAGAAAACTCAATGAACTGTGGGATGATATTAAGAATATCATACATGAAAAAGGCAAAAAAGCATGAAAAATCCAGGAAACAAAGGATCGGAGGGCATTTCAGAAAATACTCTGATACTAGTTCTTCATCATAAGTAGCTAAGGGAAATGGGACACATGATGAAATAAAAGAGTTGACCAGCAATGTCAAAGGGCAACTCGAGAAGGCAAAGTAAAATAGTATAAGGAAGTGTGCAAAGACCTAGACTTAAAAAAGAACACCGGAAGCATTCTTCAACCAGAAGCACTCAAAGAAAAAAACTCAAGTTTTAATATTGAATGATTCAATGGACAAAGTACTGAATGATGAAATGCAATGAGCATTAAAAAAGATGGAAAGAATAGACAGAGTTATCGTACCAAACAGAACTAATTAACATTCAACCACTTCAAGAGGTAACATATGATAAAAAAAAACCAATGGATCAACTCTCAGGCACAAAGACCCAAAATAAAACAAACAAACAAACAAACAAATCATATGAGGGGGAGGGCAGAGTGGAGACCCAAAGCCCATCAGTCGTCAACTGGACAACCCCTGTCAGAAGGGCTCAAGGAAGCGACAAGACACTCAGGGTGCAGCATAGCAATGACGAAACACAACAACCTTCCTTTAGTTCTTTAATGCTCCCCCACCCTGTGCCACTAACATGACTCCATTTCTATCTTACAAATCTGGCTAGACCAGAACATGTACACTGGTGCAGATAAGAGCTCACAACATAGGGCATCCAGAATAGATAAGCTCCTCAGGACCAACAAGGGGAGCAGTGATAGTAGAAGGGTAAGGAAAGGTGGTGGTGGGCAGGGGGAGTAATGGGAAACCAATCACAATAATCAATGTATGTTCCTCCTCCAAGGGGAACAGACAATACAAAAGTGGGTGGAAGGCAACAGTGGTCAGTGTAAGACATGAAAAAGAAGAAGAAGATGAATGTATAAGTTATCAAGGGGACATGGGGGAGAGAGGATAGGGGAGGGAGAAAAAAACTGAGCGTTGATACCATGTGACCTGTCAACAGGAATGTCTTGCAGAGAGATAAAACAGAGAGAGAGAGGAGTGGGTCCCACCTCCGGGGAAGAAGAAAGAAGTTTCCAGAATTCTCAGGAGAAGGCCATGCCCACACAGAGGCCTCATTGACTATGACCTGATTGACAGACTAGGCCCCACCCCATCACAAGTTGGCAGGAGATTATGTAACTGCCACGGTACCTAACAGATATAGCGCCATGAATCAGAATCAGCTCCCTGATAGTGGGTTTTAGGCTCAGTACTACAAACTGGCTTATAAGAACAGAAATCTAAGCTGAGCCCTGGTGGCGCAGTGGTTGTAGGCAGGACTGCAGCCCACAGGGTTGATAGTTCAAGTCCACCAGCTGCTCTCCAGGAACAAGGCTGAGCTTCCTACTCCCACCAGGGCAATGATGTGGGAAAATAAGTAAAAAAGAACAGAAATCTATACCCTCACAGTTCCAGAGGTTTGATGTCTGAAATCAAAGTATCAGTAGAGTCATGTTCACTCTGAAGATTCTAGAGGAAGATACTTCCTTAATTATTCAAAACTCTCGGTGCTTCCTGGAACTTCTTGGAGTTCCTTGGCTGTTAGACACATCAATCCAGTCTCTGGCTCTGTCTTCATTTGACCATCTCCGTGTTATAGCTCTTCTACTCTTTTCTTTTGATGGCATCATGATTCATAGTGGATAGGCCCACTCTGTCCCAGTATGGCCACTCCACACAGATTGCTGCAGTATGAAGTTAACCGGTTACATCCTTAAAAACCTTGTGTGCAAACAAGATCATGCTCACTGGTAGTTGGGTTCAGAACTTCGAGTCATCTTTTGATAGACATGACTCGATCAAATACATCATGCTCACGTTCTAAGCTCTAGTCTGGCAATCAAGAGTTGTTGGCTCAAAGCAGTCCAATGTCCGTTTTTGTAAATAAAGTTTTATTGGGATTTAGCCACATCCATTTATTTCTGAATTGTCTATGGCTATTTCACACTAAAAAAAAAAAAAGCCCAGCTACACCCACTTTATTGAGTCACTCCTGATTCAACGTGACCCTAGATGGGGTTTCTGACATGGTGGTTCTTTTAGGAAGTGAGCAGCCTCACCTTTCCTACGCCATGGGACTAAGGTTTGAACCCAGACCTCGCCTATGACAGAGACCATAAGGTTAGCAAAAACTAAACGACTGCCTAACCCTTTACAGCGAAACAAAACCTCAGGTGATCCTTGTCTTAAAGGTTCACGTGTTGTGCCGTTGCTGGTCTACACCACGTGACAGTGGGGTACACACTGTGTCAGAGATGTCAGGGATTGCTTCTCGTTTTGATTAAGACTACCAGCTACTGCCTGGATCTGATCGCTCTGAGGATAATATTTGTTACTGTTCATGAGTTTTTTGCGCTGTACGGCATCACATTGGTTCACACCTTAGTTAGGACTTCCCTAACTTCACTTTTATCGGCAAGCTTCCCTCTTCCTTGGGATTTGGGTCCTTCTCAGACCTTCCCTGAGCACTCTGCCCCTGGAAACAGAGACACACTAGGGGTCTTGGCACACTTTTGGTGCCTCACAGGAATGCTGATTTTGGAAGTTATTATGCTGGAATTGTTTTGCAGCATAAGCCACTATTTTGCTGAAGGTTCCTCATTTCGCCTCAGCTGTATTATCACCTGACCCAATCATTATGATGTAGTTGTGGTACACATATAAGCATACGTAACAAAACAATTGCCAGTTCAACATTCTCTACGTATACAATTTGGCTGCTATTCACCACGTGTGCCACCACCACCATTATTCCTTTCAAACCTTTTACATCACCCTTAGCAGGAGCTCTGTGTCTTTAGAGCAGCAGGTCTCCCTTCCTCTCCACCTCTTGTCTAATCTGATAACCACTGATAGCTGAAGGCCTACATTTGCCTGTCCTAGCAATTGTGTACTCTTACATATTTTGTGAAATTACCTTTGTGGGTTACTGTAACACCTCAGGCTTTTTGATTTTGCTTTTTCCTTTTAACTATGATTGTAATGAAAGGCATATACCTTGTAGAAAAAAATTTTTAAAAAATACCAAAAGATATTTAAAAATACGAAGTTGGGAACAGAAAGAATGAGATGGTGCCACACCATGACTACCAACATTTCCTCTGACCAGGGACACAATTAAAGGTCCCAGGTTAATGGTTAAAAAAAAAAAACCCACAAATGTATCAAGCAGACCAAACATGCCACCCTGACAGAGACTGGAGGGACCTTTGAGAATGTCACTACGAGGTATTGTTTCATCTGGAAATGAAGCCACTCTTAGAGGGTCACTTTTCAGCCAAATAACAGACGGGCTCATTAAATAGGCAGTTATACCTCTGAGGACCATGTTGCTTCGAGCAACCAGCTGTCAACACCTGCCCCCAAAGGAAAGATGAGAAGGCAAAAGAGGTCTTCGGAAACACACACAGAGCTGGTGTGCCAGGTTAGAATCCAGGGATGGAAGCTAACGGCTAAATGCCAACAGCTAGATGCAGGGTGCAGCACATGCCAGAACGATGGCCTGACTTCTGGGCAACCTGGGGTCAAAATGTAAGGCTGCCATCCAGTCACCTAGCAGCAAGGCCTTTGATAACATCTGTCACATCACAGGCCGAGAGAGGTTTGGTGTCACCCCCATTCACTCAGGAGATCACAGAGACCAGAATAGATCAGCCTGCCCTGCTGCTCTGTGATCTGTTCATGCCTGGCTCACATCACGACTGTGCTCCCCCCTTGCACCTCATATTTCTCTTGATCTGTTGATTAGAGTGATTGCACCTCATTTTCTTTTGATCAAAGCAACCTTGGAGTTGTGTAACAGAAATTAATTTAGGAGGAAGGTAACAAAGGTCCCTTGGCACTTCTGAGAACATGAAACAATTTAAAACCCAATAGAAGAGTACAATGAAAATTTCCTGGCCCCTTTTTTCACCCAAGGATGTTTACCAGATTGTCTTTCTATTGAATTTCCGATCTTCCAAATGTTGGCAGCCCCCCCCCCCCTTTCCTTCTTTCTAGAGAAGGGCTTCTCCAATGGAGCACTCATTCATTGCAACTGAGTCGATTCTGACTCATAATGACCTGATGTGATGGGGTAGATGAGCCCCAGTGGGTGCCCAGGACAGTAACTCTTTATAGAAGATGTCTTATCTTTTTCCTCTGAGGGGTTGGTGGTTTTGAACTGATGTCTACTCCTGTGAAGGGATAAAGTCTCAGAAACCACAGAGGGACAGTTGCTAGAAGGAGGAATCAGGGTGAGGGCTGTGAGAAACACAGCACCACCTACAGACAATGCATTGTTGCAGGAAGTGGTTCTGTGCATTGTAGGTTACTAGCAGCAACTCTGGCTTCAACTGAGTAGATACAAGCAAGGATGGGTTTAGATACTGCCAAATGGAGTTCCCTGGAAGCAGGAGGGGAGAGGCAAAATATCTCCCCGAGAATTCTTTTCCCAAGGGTTCTTCTTCTTGCCAGGTTGGATCACTGAACAAGAGTCAAAAATCTGTGGGTTTTGGGCTGAGCCTCGGTGGCATAGTGGTTGTGCGTGGGACTGCGGCTCACTGGGACGGAGGTTCAATTCCAGCAGTGGGGCTGGGCCTCCTACTCCCACCACCGGAGAGCAGTGATGCCCCCCAAAAAAACAAAAATCTGTGGGTTTCAACCTTCCTCATGCTGCAACCCTCATGTTGTGATGACCCCCAGCCATACAATTATTTTTGCTGCAACTTCATAACTGCAATTTTGCTACTGTCATGAATCATAATGTAAATATCTGACCATCAGCCTGTATTAGGCGTTCCCTGTGAAAGGGTTGTTCGACATCCAAAGGGGTCTTGTGACTCACAGGTTGAAAAACAATTCTTGTTACTACATTACTTGGAGAAATTCATGCCTCCACCTTGATCTTTGTATTATATTCTTTACCTGCCTTTGCACAGCTAAGGAAACCCCACTGCAGAAGTGTAGAATTTCTAGATTCTAGAGTCTCTGCTGAAACCTATTCACTTTGGTGACGCAGCTGGCATTTGAGGTAACAGTGGCAGACTCCCAGCATCACACAAAACACCACAGTACGACAAGCTAATGGACAAGTGTAGAGATGTTAAATCAAAGGATTGAATTAAAGTGTCCTAAGGTTTTTTTTTTCTTTTCCAGGATTCCTGATGGTGTAGGGGGTTACATGCACTGCTTGTCACAGGCCAGTAGCGGCTTCACATGACAAAGATGAGACTTTTTATTTTCAGAAAGGTTTACAATCTTGGAAACCCCAAAGGGAGTTCTACTCTGTCCTAGAGAGTTGCTATGAGCTTGGCAATGGGAGTGGGTTTGGTTCTGGAAAGGTCTTTCTAGCAACTCCTCTATGCTCTAAACAAAAGGCTAGATTGGCTTTGGAGAAGAGCTACTTTCAGGAGTATTTACTGAACAGGTAAAAAAAAAAGTCTTGCACACATAAAAGTCTACCTTCGATAGCCTGGTGCTATCTCCTTCACTGAGGCATCTAACTACCTCTGCTATACTTCAGCTGTAGGTCTGGGTGGTCCTTCCTTCCATGGGCCATGTCACAGAATCGATATCCCTTTCTCCTTGCTCTCCAGGATCCAGCTCTCTGTACACCTGCTGGCAGAAATGATGAGCAATTCCAAGTCACTGGCTTTGAGAGATGAGTTTTCAAAAGCAGAGCTGTGACGGAGAGGACAGGCTGGATCCAGGCTTTCTGACTCTGTGCAGGCTCCCCTCTTCTTTCCTGTCTGCTTCTAGAGAGCGGGGGCAGAACTGCAGGCTATTTCCCTCAGAAAGATACCACAGCAATTGAAGACATGTCAGGCTCTGGGTGGCATTTTCCAGTTCACTTGTATTTGTGCCTTTCTCAATTTCATGTCATTATTCCTACTGACAGAGCTTTCTCCGACATTGCTACCATTCCATCTTTTAGAGAACGAAGCTGTGCATTATGAACTCAATGCAGCCAGCTTCTCACCGATACACTTAGAAGCAATAAGCTCTCTGAATGCTTGGCAAGGCTATTTGGGAGATGAGGCACTTCTTGGGCTGGCTGTGCCAACATGCTGTTCTTCAATCCCCCCGGAGGACCTCTGTTGGCCAGAGACTCTCACTGAGGCTTTATCTGGCTTTCTCCTCTGCACAAATGCAGGTCGATCATTTTCTTCTCTGAGCAGAGAGTAGGAGGCAAGTGATATTTGTTAAGCCAGAGCATTGAGGAAGGTTGAAACCATGAGGCTCTCTCTATCATGCTCTTACAAGTTTTTTTTTTTAAGTTAATGACTGCAGGGTCAAGTTCACTTATTGTTGTACCACCCCACCAGTTCTTAACCTGTTTTTATGCATTTTTCTTGTATTGGTGCATTTGATCCTTTGTTTATGTGTGTGAATTGTGTAAAGATTGATAGAGTAGATCAGTTTTATACTCAATAGTTTGTCTTCATCTTATTGATTGCAAACCCCACAGTGTGACCTCACTTAGCCCACTTCCTCCCTTTCCTCTTTCCTCCCTCAGTCTTCTGCATATTGTCCTTTGGTATTGGGTGAAATGGTTGTTTGTTCTAAGATGTGCCTACCTCCCTAGAGCTACTGTTCCCTCATTATGAGAAAACAAAACTCACTGTAGGACAAGGTAGAACTGCCCCAGTTGGAAGCTGACTTATTGAAGCAGAAAGCCTAAATGTTCTTCCACGGAGTAAACAAGAAGTTTTTCTGTGATTTTGATTTTTGTTCACAATGTTGTGGAAACTGAAGCTTCAGATAACAAGCCTTATGTCTACACAAGGGGATATGATTCACCAATAAAGTGGAGCAAACTACAGACACATCATGAATGAACCTCAAAGGCCTGCTATGTGGGAGAAAGCAGACACACGAGAGCATGTGTTGGAAGACACCGTATTTATGAAAACCTCAGAATTGGACAGAACTCCATGAACACGGTCGGTTGATTAGTAGTTTTCTGGGGCCAGGTGAGACAAAAAGATGACTGTAAACAGGGAGGAGGGTTCTTTTTGAGGAGATAAAAATATTTCAAATATTCTTCGCCTTTTGTTGATGAATGTAACTTTCAGTTAAGTTACTAGAAGTTACTTCAGTATACAGTTGAAACACACCTCAATGAAAGAGTTCAAAATCTAAGGAATAGGGAGGAGAAGAAAAAAGAGAAGATGAGGAGGAGGAGGTACAGTCTGAAGCAAGAAGGAACGAAGGAGAGAGTGGGAGAGGAGCGAACAAGGAAAAGAAGGAAGAAAACATAACATCACACTGTTTGGATGGAGCAAACCCAAAATCCATGCCCATTTTGGTCTGTTTCTGGAGTCCCCGTGTTTTATTATTTCACCTGTTCTATTTCCGCAGTCCCTTTCCTAATCTCTCTCCATCCAAAACCCTGTGGCATGCTTTCTTATGCCCAATTTATATCTGCACATCCTGGTTCAGTGTGGTGTTATTACACAGGAAGTTCTCTGCGTTACAGATGCCCATTTACAGATACTTTCTACTTGTCCTTTAATGATATGCCAACTGACCTTCACTTTATAGTGATTGAAACCACCCACACTAGCAATAGATTCCTCATCACAATCACCTTCACTTGCTTCAGGGTCCACTTTTAAATCATTGAAAAAGGAGCCTTTTCCTGCACTACAGGCAGACTAAATAAGAGTTGTATGCACCTGGTCTATCTTACTTAACTGACAAATTCTTAATGACACAGTTCCAAATGGGACCTCATTTATAATCCAGGAGCATCCTGTACTGGACTTCTTAACTCAATCCCACTGAGTCAATCCCACTGTTCTGGTTCAGGACAAATCTCATTCCCTGAACCTATGGGTATCTTTTGTCTGTCCAGGTTTGTCACTGGCTGTCACTTGGCAATCTCTCTGATGCCCGGGGCTTGTTCTCTGCCTCCATCTGTCTTTGACTACTTGGCAGAACTGCCTGGCTCCTAGCACACGGATGTGACTTCCATCCGTTTTGGCCAGCATCTCCATGAACCAAAACAAACAAATAAGCCCACTGCCATCTAATTGATTTTGACTCATGGGCCTCTGGAAAGAGGGCTTATGCATTCAGTCCTTGAGTCCTATGGTGAGTATGTTCATTTTCCTTCATGGGTCCCCTATGGATTTCTTTCCCTTGCATTATGGACAAATACAGAAAAACACAGAATTCAATCTGAGAATGTCTTTAAAGATCACAAAATCCATCTTCTCTTTCACCATCAAGTTGCTGAGATCAAATGTATTTTATCAGGTAATTTCTTTGCACAGAGAGAAGCTAGAATAATGACCACTCTTTAGGAATCATAAAATTCCACATTCTACTATCAGTCAGGAGGCATCTAGTTGTGAGTGATTAGAAACTTACCCCAAATTAACTTACAATACAGAGGGAAACCTGTTGGTTTATGTAACTTAACAAGCCATTGATCATTCTGTTTCAGAAATGGGTTAGTCCTGGAGCACGGGTCATGCTATTGGCATATAGTTCACATATCATATAATTTTGTCATCTACTTTCTAAAATTGTGAGGAAATAGATATGTTTCTTAAAGCTACTCACTTGTCAAATCGTGTGACACCAGCACTAAAAAAAACCAAGCAAACCCAAGAAAAGTTAATCCTAGAATTGAAAACAGTCATGGTGTTTCCAGGCCTGCTCACCATGAGAAGTCTGAAGTGCAATGAGGGTGGAAACCACTCAAAGGAATAGCCCAAGTTTGGTCCGCATTCACTCTGTTGATATTTCCTTCTGGTGGTTAGTGAGGGCAGCAGGGGTTATCAGTATTAGAGCTAGGAAGGATGTGGCATCACTTTCTTTAAAAATTAAAAGATCATTTTTTGGGGGGACTCATACAACCCTTAACCCAATCCATCTATTGTATATCAAGCACAGTTGTACATTTGTTGTCATCATCATTCCCAAAACATTTGCTTTCTACTTAAGCCCTTGGTATTGGCTCCTCATTTTCTCCCCCTCTCTCATGATCTCTTAATCATTTATAAATTATTATTATTTAAAAAATTTTTAAATTATTATTTTGTCATATCTTACACTATATAGCATCTCCCTTCACCCACTCTTCTGTTTGCCATATCCCAGGGAAGAGGTTATATATAGATCCTTATAATAGGTTCCCCCTTGCTACCCCACCTTCCCTCCACCCTCCCAATATCGCTACTCTCACTGCTGGTCCAGAAGGGTTCATCGTTCCTGGATTCCCTGTGTTTCTGGTTCCTATCTGTGCCAGTGTATATCCTCTGGTTGAGTCGTATCTGTAAGGTAAGTTTGGAATTATGATAGTAGGGGGAGGAAGCATTGAAGAACAAGAGAAAAGTTGCATATTTAATCGTTGCTACACTGCACCCTGAGTGATTCATCTCTTTCCTTCTGTAAGAGGATGTCTGCTACCTATGGATGGACTTTGGGTCCCCAATCTGTACTCCCCCTCATTTATAATGTTGTAATTTATAGTTCTTTGATGCCTGATACTTGATCCCTTCGACCCCTCCTGGTCACACAGGCTGGTGTGCTTCTTCCACGTGGGTTTTATTGCTTCTGAATTAGATGGTTACTTATTTACTTTCAAGCTTTTTAGACCTCAGATGCTACATCTTTTGACAGAGTCTAATTTTGGTTCTTAAACCAAGCGAAGATCAGTGTCCCTTACATGCAGGATTGGCGAGGCTTTTGTCGTACATACTTTGGACATGCTGTTTGGACATGCTTGGAGAAGGGCATCGTGCTTGCTAAAGCAGAGGGAGAGCAAAGAAGAGCAAGACTCTTGATGAGATGAGCTGGATGGACACCCAGTAGCTGCAACAGTAGGCTCACGCATAGGGACCATGGTGAGGCTGGTGCAGGACCTGGGAGTATTTCGTTCTGCTGTTCATAGGGTCACCATGGGTCAGAACTAACTTCACGGCTCTTAGCAATAAACCACCACTGGGCCAGATAGTTGTGCGGAAATGGAAAATAAATGCACACAAGGGTTTTTCAACTGGCACTTACAACTGAGTCCACACTGCTGTGAAGGTACTTGCCCCTGAGAGAGAGAGTTCAGTAAGACCTTTTTCTTTTGAAACATTCATCATGTCAGCTGTTGAGCCTGCAGCTCAGCCTTGAGAAACTCCTGATTGTACCAGTGCTGTGACTGATCCTTAAGTAACATCCTCTGATTGAAGAGCATTCCAGGAAAGTGGCTGGTGTCCTGAGCAGGTACTACGTTCCCTAAAGTGACTGAAAAGCCCATCCTTGTCTTTCTTTCTCTCTTTTTTTAAATTAAAAGATCATTTTATTGGGGTTTCTTCCAACGCCTATAACAATCCATACAAAACTGTAAAAGTCGAAAGATTTATGTGATGAGAAGAGAAACCAGAGTATCCATTCATCGATTGTTATCAAGCATATTTGTGCATATGTTGCCATCATTCTATTTTAGACATTTACTTTCTATTGAGCCCTTGGTATCAGCTCCTCCTTTTTTTTGGGTGACAGATAACAAGTCACATTGAATTCTAAAAGAGGGACAGGCTGAATTGCATGTTATTTACTACTAGCATCAGAGTTTAAATGATACACATAGCATTTATTTTGACAGCGCTTATTACTTTTTTTAGTTTGTAACCATCCATTTCCAAAGAAAATGGATATCTACCTGTCACATCTTCATTTGTCAAGTGCTTTCTAGGAAACCTGACGGGATTTCTCTTCATTGATGGATTTTCAAGAAAGTTTGGCAATCTTCAATCTTCAATCTTATAGATGATCTTTAATTTTGTATATACTCGAGACCACTTTTCTTTCCTTTAGACATTTTGACTTTGTGCTGGCTTGACCTGCAGAACCACGGGACAAAATTAAGGAGAGAGGAGATGAAGAAGTCTGGCTTTCTGGCTTTGTGACTGATGGTGACATTCATCTCTTGATTGGTGTGGCATCATGTTATAGCCATTACGAGGAGTGCAGTATGAACTCAAGGCACTGCTTCGAATACATGCACCAAGGCTTTGGGTATAGGTCTCTAATTCTCCTTCCAAGGGTCTCTGGTGATACAGATGGCTGTGCACTCAACTGCTACTGGAAAAATTGGAGGTTCAAATCCACCTCCTGTAGAACACTTCTACAGGAGATCTGCTCCCTTCCAGATTAAACCATGAAAACCCTATGGGGTAATACTGCTCCATCGTAGGTGGTCTCTGTAAATTGGAATGGACTCAGGACCGTCCAGAAACAACATCAATTCCCCTTCACTATGGATCTCTTTGGTGTTTTACTGGTGGGAAAAGAGACTAGCTCCAGCAAGAATCATCTTCTAAGCAATATGAACAACAATGCCAATTACTTGGTCTCAGATGGACTTGTTCCCACATGCAAGTCCAGTTTGCTCCAGCCATTAGCTAGTTAAGTGATATAGTGATGTAAGTTATTACTGCAGCTCAGCTGAAGACCCATCTGCACACCAGCCTTAAATGCCCTGCATTTTAGTCTGGCCAGGCTGATGGCTTCACTCATGGTCTCATCTATAGACTACAGTTCCAGGGTCCAATGTGTCTGGGAGATATGTACTGTGTCAGCTAATCAGATGGGCAAAGATTGGATTGTTTTAGATTTTTGGATTAGGGGGTCATCCAGGGTGATCTATTGCAGGGCACCATGGAAATGTCTCCTTGTTTTTTTGTTTTTAATTTTATTGGGGGCTCTTACTGCTACTACAACATTCAGTACATCATTTGTATCAAGCACATTTGCACACATGTTTCCACATACATTTCCCAACATTTTCCACTTGAGTCCTTGACACAGGCTCCTCTTTAAAAAAAACAACCTCCCCTTTCCCCTCCCCCCCTTTTTTTAATGAATCATTTTATTAGGGGGCCCCTACAATTCCCATCACAATCCCTAACAACATCAGTTGTGTGCAGGCCACTTTTACACACCCATTGCCATCATCACTCTCAAAACATTCTCCCTCCCTCCAGGCCCCCATTATCAGCTCCCTATATTACCCTTCCTCCCCCCTTCCCCTTGAACCCTTAGTAATTTACAAATTATTTTTTCATCCTGTACACTGTACAATGTGTCCCAACACTCACT
>PVJH01014283.1:0-57412 GCA_004026705.1 Nesogale talazaci
ACAGAACCCAGCTAGGAGAATGTGAAATGCACACCATTAATTGAATCTTTGTTTAAAGTTCATTGCCGTAAGTTAGCATGGCACAGGGTTATTTAAAAATGACGAAATGCCTTGCTGGACTGATGGCTAAAAAACTATCAGATTTCTCCCCACAGCTGGAACAATGAGCAGGTAATCAAGCCATGCCCAACTAAAAAACCAGTCAATATTTATGTCACATTTGTTTTTATCGTTGTAAACACTACACAGAAGGCAACAATAGCCAATTTAACATTTTCACATGAACAATTCACTGATGGCAATTACATTCATCAGGCTGAGAACCATCCGCGCTGGCCCTGGCCTACTGAATCTGATGTTCAAGTTTCATATTCTGTGTGTGTTGCCATGAGACCCTCTATATTTAACTCCCAAAAGTCCAGAAAATGAGGAGTCCTGGGGGCACTTGCTGTAGGGTCGGCATCGGCCCGCTGACCTACATGGTCAGCAATTCTAATCCACCGGCTGAGAAAGATGGGGCTGCCTGCCTCTCTAAAGATTTATACTCTTCAAAAAAAAAAAATGATACTCTTCATCAGTCGGGCTTTGCTTTTAGTCACAAAGATGCGTCTCCCCCACGCACAGCCTCTTCTCTTTTCCTTCTGCAAATTCCCTTACCACCCTTTGTTTACACACCACTTTCTTAACTACCCTGAACTCTTTCCATTGTTCTTTGTAGCCCCATGAAATGAGATTAAACAATAACAACCAAAACATGTCTGGCTTTCGTTTGAGATACTCTTATTAGAGACCATGGTGAGTAATGCACCGCACACCACATCCCAGCCGCCCACCATCAGAGGCCTAAGATGCTCAAAATTCCTGATAAAAAGCAGGGAGTTAGAAAATACACGAATGTGGGGGCTTTGATGAGCTCACATCAACTTCATCCTCATTGCTACTTTAATCCACAGAAACCAAAATAAAAGTAGCATTTTACTGGGGAGAGGGAGGCACAATATTTTCCAATCTATACAGGCTTATTAGTGTGGCCCTTCAGTCTGTTTTTCCTTCCTCCCTCATGCAATGGTGGGCTTCCTTCTGCTTGCATTTTTGCTTTCTGAAACACACACACACACACACACACACCCCACTACTACAACTTTCCACACCAAGGAGGGGAAAGGAGAAAATATATTCTACAAAAGCCTCAGCAACACATTTTATGTTTCACAGCCAAACATAAACCTCAGTGGTGAGCTTCAGAGCATAACATAAAACTAAAAGATTTTACTCTGGGTATTTCTTCGAGGGAGAAATTTCACTGCTCCCTCAGCCACCCCACTCCCAATAAGACACCTCTAGGATGCCTCCTTCACACAGGCACACACAAAGGGTGCTCGCATTTCATCAAACCTAACTCATATCTTTTCTGTTTCTTTCTCATTGGTGCTAAATTTTATTTTCTGAGAAAAGATGATTGGAAGGTGGTGTGTACGCGTGCGCACGCAAACACACATATATAGAGAACCTTACGTGGATACGTCTGAGCCAGACAAAGTATCACGGCAAAGGTTTCAACATGGAGAACCCTCAAAGCCTCCCCATCCGCCCTCCCAAATAAGCCAGACTTCTGACTGCCGTGTCGCAACACGGGGCAGCAAGCCCTATCTTCACGCCTCTCCGTCCAAACGGGGTCCCGGCCCAAGGTGCCCCCACGCTGCCTTCTGCCTGGGAGGCACGTGTAGTCGGAGGAGCCAGGCACCAGTTACCGTGCTCCAGGTCAATCGCATGCCCCGGCGAGCAGTAAATGTGGCCCGACCCTGCAGCTGCCCTTTAGCAAACATGCACCATTGATCTTCTGCGTCCTCGGGAAACAGATGATCTGAATACAGCCAAGCAGAGGTCAAGTGCCATTTCCCAGGGCCTTTTCTGCAATTCCTTAGTAACGAGGAACAGAAGCCTGGGCAAATCACCGCATCCTGGATGCTGAGAACCGAATATTGTCTTTGCCCCACAGAGGTCAGACCCATCAGTCAGCAAAAGCTTCCAGTTGACACAAGCCAAGCTGCAACACCTCCTAACACAGGGGATGATCAGAATGGCTGGGTCCCACAGGGAGACATTGTCATCGTGCATATATTCTTCGTTGGAAAATGAAAATGCTTTCATTCATAAAACACCTTTTTAAAAAAGATCAAAGGTATTGTGTGTGTTTTGTTTTTTTATCATTTTATTCGGAGCTCATAAACTCTTATCACAACCCATACACACATCCATTGTCTGTCAAGCACATTTGTACATTTGTAGCCATCATCATTCTCAAAACTTTTGCTTTCTACATGAGCCCTTGGAATCAGTTCCTTATTTTTCCCTTCCCTTTCCGCTCCCCCCTCACTCATGAACCCTTGATAATCTATAAATTATTATTAGTTTGTCATATTGTACACTGTCCAATGTCTCATTTTGCCCACTTCCTTGCTGCCTGTATCCCAGGGAGGAGGTGATATGTAGATCCCTGCAATTGGTTCCCTCTTTCTACTCCACCTTCCCTCCACCCTCCTGGTGTCACCACTCTCACCACTGGTCCTAAAGGGATCATCTGTCTTGGGATTCCCCATGTTTCCGGCTCGTATTTGTACCTCACTAATCAATTTTTAAATCATCAAAGCTACCTCAGTTTATACTTGGTGAGCTACTGTTCTCAAAGATCGGGCTCTAAAATCAGTGGAAGTTTGCAGTTTTTGCTTTTTTGTCCCAATACTTGAATTAGCGATAGGCACAGGCGCATAAGGAGGTGAACCGATCTTAAGCAGATGACACCCAACAAGAGAACACCTAGTCTTGGGTGTTCAGAATGATGACCTCTGCCTCAAGTTCCATGGACCGGTCTCAGAGAAACGCCATTGCAGACATTCAGACAGATGCACTTACTTTCCTAAGGGTCACCAATTGTTCTTGCCTACTTATCAGGACTTGAAGTTTTACATTTCTACCAAAGAAATTGTTGGAAGACCTTTCAGCAAAGTAAAATAATCTTCTTCCAATGTTGTTTTAAGCGTCAAGATGGGAGCAATTTTCATCGAGGAGGCAAGCCTCTTGTGTAGCAACTCACCCAAACAGAGAAAAACATTCCCAGATAGGCTATTTTCAAAATTACTTGCTTACTTATTTCCTAAAAGAAGTCATTTTTCAAAACTGCCCTTTTAACTGTCACCTGCACATTGCAGAGATTTCCATGTTATGTTTGTGTCCTTAAAACCCTAAGCAAGCCCTAAGAAAATACATTGTTTCCTAAGGTTCCCTTATCATGAGAACTTTATGTACCATGTATATGGGGAAGGTGGGCTCCTTAAGTCAAGGTCCGAAAGGAAAGAGGAAACTCGCATCATTGTGTCAATTCATAAGAGCGTTCCCATGACTGTATCTCTTAGGGAGTCTCATCTTTCTGTGGAGGAGCAGCTGCTGGGGTCAAACTGCTGACCTGGTAACTAGCAATCCAATGCGTCACTCACTACTCTACCCCAAAACCAAAATTCACAAAATTCTGCCCCCCAGAGACACCATAAAGCAGATTAGAGTTGTCCCTGTCAAGTTCTGAAATTGAAACTCTTTACAGATAGAAAGTCCCACCTTTCTTCGGACGAGCGACTGGTGGTTTCGAACTGCTAAATTTGAGGTTAACAGCCCAAGGCATAACCTAATACACCATCAGGACTCTTGAAAGGAGGCCAAAGAACAGCCCAACCCTCAGTACTCTGAGAAGCAAGCTCAGTCCCGTTGCTGATCATTATCTGCAAGGCAAAATTATGGCAGGCAAATTCTCTTGGCCTCCTACTCAGATTCACATCTTCTGATCAAAACATACATTTAATCCACGCTAGTTTCCATAGTGCTCAATATAAAACCTATCAACCCACACTAGCTACTGTTTTAAAGTAGGGCGTGTATATGTGTGTCCAACCCACAGAAAGACAGCTTATTTGAAACTGACCTCCAGCCCAGCTAAACACAGCTAAACAATCTGCATCAATTTCACATTTATTTACCTCAAATAAGGCATATGGTTGTTTCTGTATTTAGCTATACTTTTGTCATTAGCACAAAGAACAGAAAAGCAAGGCTACTACTTACTCTAATATGTTCACGAAGTTCTAACAGTTCAGCAATCAAACCTTGGTCCCTGAAGCTTGGAGCACTCAATAACTCCGCCCCTTGACAGGCTTTCTGAGGTTTAAATACATAGTAAGTTAGAAATCTGTTACTCTTCCTTGCACGGAGGCGCCTGCAGGTGGGACTCATCAGCCTCTAGAACAAGGCGGCCAGGTCACACGCACCCCATCCTCCGAAATTAAAAGGAAACTCACAGCCATCAAGTCAGTTCCCACTCAGAGCACAGCAGGGGCGATATGAACACTTCCTGAAGGAATGGACACGTGAAGGCACAAAAAGACAGAATATGGTAATTTTTTTACACGAGGAGAGGGGGGTGCTGGTGGCTCAGAAGGGACACTACCACACTGTCTTTCCGTCATTAAAGGGCTCTTGCCTATGTATATATGTGAGTGTGTGTGTGCAAGTGAGTGTGTGCACTGAACACGCCGCACAGGGCCCGAAGCCTGCTAAGCAATGTCCCATCAACCCATCTTCCTCTCCCCTTCCAATCACGTGCAATTCTTATGCTCTGCCCTTGTATTTCGGATTCCTTGTCCCTTGTAGTCTCAATACCACCATCATCATGTGCTTCCCTTACTGCACAAACCCAGGAAACTCCCTTTGATTTAATCTCAAGCTAGCAGTTTACCCACATTCTCCAAGCAATATGCAAACTGCATTAACAATCTTCAGATTTGCTGATAATTTTCAGTAACAACCTTGCTTAAGGCATCGGGGTGAAGTATTGTGATTTACAGGACGTCAGACCCCCGTTTTCATCCGTGACCACACTGAGAGACCACAAAGCTGGCCACAGCATCCTATGGGACACTGACAAACGTAACTTATCGGTTCCTCATAGTGGCCCTCAGCAGTAAGACTGTTTTTAAGGGCACAACAGTTAAGCATTTAGCCACAAACTGAAACACTGGTGGTCCAGACCCACCTAACAGCTCTGCAGGAGAGAGACCTGGCAATTGGCTGCCGGAGATGTGCTAGCCATAAGAACGCCAAGAGGCAGTTTCACACTATCATGGATAAGCCAGTAATGGATCTGACAGCACCCAAGAGCAACACAGGCAGAGGGGAGACACCAAAATGCAAACCTACTGCAACCAAGTTGATGCCAACTAAACTGCCCCTCAGAGTGTTTGAGTGCTTTGCCCGAATGAAGGTTGTCCAAAACTTCCCACCAGGTCTGAGACAGCATGAACAATGGGGGTGGGGGTGTTCCCTCCACCTTTCCTGCTTCTGTTTGGAATTTTCTGTTAGAATCATTAGGTGCACAGAGGCCTAGAGCCAAGCTTAAAGCACAACACAGGGATGCAGAAAACTGAGCACCCGCGGTCAGCTCCGTCTTCTAATGGGCATACTACCTACCCCCTACCCCCCCAAGCCCCACTTAGCTTTGGACATCCCACCTCTAACCCATCCATGATCCAATCCCTCTAGCAACAGAAAGGGGGCCAACTAAAACAATCATGGGGCATATTTATGATCTTAGCAGAAAGGGTATTCAAATAAACCCAGATGATCTGTGTTCAAGTGTCCCCCTATCCTAACCCACTCCACTGTGTAATTTGCATTTGTGCACATCATGGCAGACCTGATGCAAAGTTTTTGAGGTCAGTCAACAACCTAACAACTCGCAGAAGACTCATGCAAAGCACTTAGCCGTCTGGGGGCCTACCAAAAAGTTGGGTGAGGCACTAAGGGATAGAAAGTTGTCTTAGAGCAGTGGTTCTCAACCTGTGGGTCACGACCCCTTTGGACGTCGAACGAACCTTTCACAGGGGTTGCCCAATTCATAAAAGTAGCAAAAAATACAGTTATAAAGTAGCAACAAAAATAATTTTATGGCTGGGCCACCACACCATGAGGAACTGTATGAATGGGTCGCTGCATCAGGAAGGCTGAGAACCGCTGTGCTAGAGAATATTGTGCTCCTTGGTGGGGAACCTCACTGAACACAGCTGGTGTGGAGGACCTGAATGACTTTCAGGTGTCATTAACTACTCTGGTGTCTCCATCTCCTCATCTAAAAGGGGTGCGTGCCTCTTTGTATGGATTGACTCGAGTGTGGAGACAAGACACAAAGCCACCTCTCCAGCCAAAGCAATGCCACTCTGACGACAGCAAGCTGGGTCACCGACACCGTTAGGACTCATCTGACTAGACATCGAGAATGCATGCATCAAAGGGCAGCCTCCCCTTGACTCTGGAAGGTAGACAAGAAGCTTTGGCCTGCCAGGGTCTCTGGTTTGGCCTACTGAAGCATTCTATCTGTATCTATAGTGAAATTTCCCAATTGCTTCCAAGTGGGAAGTTAATGCAATCGTTGGCAAGTGTTGGACACTATGTCCGCACGCAGGCAACAGAGAGCCGCCTCAGAACTCTCTTGAAAAGAAACAGTAAGAGGTGTGATCAGCAACTTCAAGGACAACGTCCTGTGCAAATCAGTACCATCTGGGGCCATCCGGACACCCTCAGTGGCCCCTGGTTAAGATCTCACTTGTTCCTGAATCCGAAAGCTTGCCACATAGTCTTGAGCAGGGAGGTCAACAGAAGGACTTCTAGTGCCGTGCCTGCCCCAATAAGAACTCAGAAGAAGAAATAAAAAGGGGAGAAGTATGCAGGTGTCGGGGGGAAAGCAATGTGTCAAGGGAATGACACCAAGTCCTATATGTTCTCTCTGAAAGCATAGGAGCCCTCTGGGTGGCATATGGGTTATATATTGGGCTCCTGACCACAAGTCCCACAGTTCAAAACCATCAGCTGCTCTTTGGGAGAAAGATGAGGCTTTCTACGCCTGTAAACAGTTGAAGGCTTGGAAACCCATATGGACAGGTTCACTGTAGGGTGACACTAACTCAGGGTGTGGGGAGGGGGCAGTGAGTTTGCTTTGTGGTTGTTGTTTAGTGTATTCGAAAGCATAGCTCACTCACTGTGGAGTCCTCTGAAGAAACTGGTGATAATGTGCTTGCGTCATATGACCCGAGTCGTTGCCGCCGCTCCTGCTGCACTGGCTGGAAGCCACTCAGAGAGAACAAGGAAACCCGGTGAGCTGCAGAACCAGCCGGTCCTCATTTCAAAGCTGGAGCCTTCGCTCGTCAACTGCACTTCACAAGCCTCAGTTTCCCACCTGTAAAATGGGTCTAATAACAGCTAGCCTGCTGGGGCTGTTGGGAGTAAATCATGTATGGAAACTGTCGGGGCCAATAAATGTTTGTGGTAGTCATTTTTATTGTTTTTTTTTTACTACCAAGTGGGCTAACTTATCTGTGGATTGCATGTAATAGTGCTGTGGGGATTATGATGATGATGGATCTGAATTTATTTAGGTAGCTATAAATGGATAATACAGCCACATAATTCAAAAATATCAACCAAGTACTAACTACTGCAAGCCAGTTGATGCTGATGTATAACACCCCTATAGACCCAGGTAGACCTTCTCTGGTGGGTTTCCCAGAGCTGTAAGTCTTTATGGGGACAGAAAGCCTCACCTTTCTCCCAAGAAGCAACTAATGGGTTCAAACTGCTGACCTTGTAGCTATGAGCCTAACACATAACCTGTTCTATTGTCAGGGACCCTTCAATGAAGCACAGTGGGAGCACATATCTACATTCCACCTCTCATCCCATTCCTCTTCATCACAGATGATTACTCTCAATCATCTCTTGGGTAATGTACTAGAAATTATTTTAAAATACATATAAAGTAATATCTTCTTTCCAACCCCTTACACAACTCCAGCATGGTCTATTCTACATGCTGGCTTGTCTGCCTTTACTATCTCATCGAGGTCATTCCATATCAGTACACAGAAATATTTGACACCATCATTTATATAGCATGGATGAAGCCTTCTTCATTTAATTGGGCACATGCTGACACAGGCTGTGGCTTCTCATTAAAGACAAAATTGTCCTTATTAAAGACAACCATCATATGCTCAAGTAGAAAGAAAATGGTTTAAAATTTATGGTGGTATCATAGACACAAGTGCATTTGATACAAGTGATGTATGGATTGCTTTCGAGCTGGAAGAGGCCCCAATAAAATGATTTTAAAACGATAAACAAACAAACACCCAAGAATCCAAAAAAACTTTGGTCAAATTATTTATATCTTTTCTTCTCATTTCCTTATCTGGCAATGAAAAGACCCTTACATCCCAACTCAAGAGTTGTTTTTAAAATAAGGCAAGTTTAAAAGAGGTGAAACCCTCAGTTGCTAAAGTCAATAAGTGCTGGGGAAATGTTAGCTGGGGTTATTATTGATTGCAAAGAGTGTTTCTGACATATGCAAGTCAATCTGGAACTACCGAGACTTTGCAAAGGAAATATCTGCATCAGAGGATAACAGAGGAAATCCCAGAACATCAGGGGACTCAACATGCGGTACGACAAGGCCATTGGTCTTGGGGCAGAGACAGACCTCAGGTGCCCAAGAGTAAAAGAAACCATATTTTGGAGTTTGCCAGATCTATTCTGTTCACCCCTTTCTGCTGGGCAAACACAACCACACCTCCCAGGCTGCAGTCCCCTTCCCTGTTCTAGGGTGATCACCCATGTGGTCACCTCTAAAGAAATTATCAGGTGAATTCCAACCCATGGCGACCTCGGAAAAAGGGATCCCAAGGCTGTGGATCTTTATGAGAGAAGGCAGCCACTTCTCTCCCCGCACGGCATAGCTGGTGGGTTTGAACTGCGGGCCTTGCAGTCCATCCAGTACATACCCAACGGCATCACCAAGGCTCCTTCCAACGTGGCCTAGAAAGGCCAAGGCACTGGCAGCCAAATGACATTTCCCGGATGACCTCTCGGGCCTGAGAGAAACATGTAGCACTTTGCCAAAGCTCGCCTCTCGCCTTTCAGAAGGGAAAAAAGAGGCTGGCAGAGGATCGTGGTTTTTCTGGTCAGAGCCATCTGATCCAGCATAGGACCTGGCCAGCTCAAGTCTCAGCGAGTCCCATGGCCAGCTACTGGCTAATTAGAAATTGTTCGAGAGTCCTTATGGCAAGCAACATTTGCATCTGCCACTGGCCTGAATCGAGAGGACACTCTGCCCCCAGAAGGGAGAGGGAAAGAAGGGAACGTGGTTGAGGGCAGCAAGCTCTAGCAGGTGGCCTAGGGTTACCCTGTATGCTTGACTGAGAGCCAGTGAGGGCAAATCCACCAGCAGGAGAAGCTGTAAGAAGTGAAAGGGTGGGACGCTCTTTCCCCGACCATTCCATTTGCCTAGCAAGAGATGGATTTTAGGACTTAGAGTTGGCAGCATCCATGTGTATTTTTAGACATTTTGGCTTCTTCTCCCCCACATCTCATCAAAACAACCACCACCAGCTGGGAAGAACTCCAACCACTGCTGTTTACATGGAAGAGCAACGTGAATTTTACCTGCCTGTTACTCTGAGCTCTCTTAATCCAACTCACCTCCTTGAAGGGAGCTACCAGGGAGTGTCCACAATGGGGATCAGCACCGGGGAACTTCGGGAGCATATTGTGACTGGGCCCAAGGGCCATAGGGAGGCTCCTGTTCCCTTGGGCGGCAGGCATCCACTCCCAGCAGCCAGGCAGTGGTCCCAAGTGTGCTGCCGAGGTTCTCTGGAGCCTCATGAAAATTTTAAGGACTCTCTCAGCTCAGGCCTCACTCTCTCTCTCTCCCTCAGTTCATCTCAGGCTTCGGTTTCTTCCTGTACAAGGAGCAGCCTCCAAGGCAGACAGTCCTGATGCCAAGGTTTACTGTGACACCTCCAGGGACCAGCAACTTTAAGGAGAGTGTTCTAGGGAGGAACTTAACTCTGTGTGGTAACCAGACTCGGGAAAGGGGGGTGGGAGCCATCAAGCCAGGGGTGTAGGAAGCCATAAAGATCCAGGGAAGGAAGTCTGGTGGAGCAGAGTTTGTTTTCTCTCTCTCTCTTTCTCTCTCTCCACTGTTAGTCTCTGCTCTTCTTCACAAGAGCAGGGCCACCTCCAAAGTCACTTCTCTAAAGTAACTGGGCACATCGTACTGATGAAGGAGAGGTTCAGAGGACGCCCTTTCAAAGCTTTGACCTGACGCAGTGAACTCCCCTGTAGAGAAAACAGTTTTAAGCCCAAAGCCAGTCTGCAAGTACGGAAACCAAAGACCTTCTGGAAACTTCTCCCCCACACAAAAGAAACAAAACTGTCTTTGCTCTGGGCTGACATCTAATATCTGTAGCAGCCATGAGGCTTCCTACTTTTTTACAGGTGGCTCCTGCAGGAGGCCATCAGAGAAAGCTGCTATTTCTGAAACTAGAGGGAGCAAGCAACATCCGTGTGCCGCCAAGATCACAATGGCTTCCCCCAAAAAAACCTCACCCCACAGAGTGGTTGCTGAACCGTGGCAAACCTGGAGGCCAGGGTAGACCTGTCCCCTGTGACTTCCAAGACTGTCTTTCTTGATGGAAGTAGAAAGTCCAGTCTTTCCCAGGAGTGGCTGGTGGCTTCGAACTGCCGACCTTGAAATCAGCAGTCTAGCTGGCTAACCACTATGCCAGCAAGCCTGCACATCACACAGAATGCTGGAGGCCTGACTGCCTCCGTGCAGTGTCCCAGAAGGCCCTGGCAGGGACTCCGCCTCGCATTGAAGAGCCCGGGGCTGGGATCCCAGCTCTGTGTGCCACGGTGATTCAGCCTTGGGTTGCATCGCCATTCCTCCACCTATCAGCTTCCACATTGTTGAAATGGGCGTGATCATAATAACAGCCATCTCCCCAGGCATCTAGTAAGACTGAGGTTGTAAACAGCCTGGCAACTAAAGGGCACACGATCTAGGATTCATTCCCAAATCATTGCGACCAGTGGCTCAATCTTGCATTATTAACCCAACGTGAATGACTGTTTTCCTTACGAAAATTTTACTCCAGAAGGTTTTTTTCCCCCCTAAGCTTATCCTTCCTGTTGCCTCTAGGCACACGCTGAGAAGAGGTTGTGATCTCAAACGTGTAGCGAGGGGAGTGGGGGGCTGGTGATTCGTTCTATCAGGGCTGGAGGGATCCTGACCCTGGCTCTCTCGCGTGTCTTTGAAATCGAGCAAAGGAAGCCACGATGCCATGGGTGAGCAAAGTGGGTGCCCCGAGTCTGTGCCCACTGTTTGCCACACGGCGGGGCTTCTCACTTCAGCTCTGCTTGGCCAGCCGAAGGATGGATGGCTGGTAGCTGGATCTGGCAATACCTTGGGGCAGGCCCCTCCCCTAGCAAGCCGCAGATGGAAACATTACGGGTCACAGGGTGACAGTTCCTCCAAAGGGAAACGTAGCTGGTTGAGTCGATGTTGACTCACAGTCATCCTGTACTGGGTTTCTGCAGTTGTAAATCTTTGCAGGACAGCCTTGTCTTTCTTTTACAGAGCAACTGCTGGATTGGAACTGCTGGCCCTCTAGTAAGCTGCCCGATGTATAGCCCACTGTGCCACCGGACTGCCCACATTATCACAGGACCCAGCCATTCCATTCCTAGGAATTAAACAAGCAAGCAAACATCAGAAACCAGGCACCCAACACACTTTGGCTACTTCAAGGTCCCTAGTCACATGGTTCACAAAGACACAAGATAGAAACAACGCGGAGGAAGCAAGAAACACAATGAGGTACAGCCAAACAATGGAATAGTCAAACAAATCCACCACCATCCAGTCAAGTCTGACTCACATGGAGCTTATAGGACAGCACAAAACTGTGCCCCACAGGGACCCCACAGCTGTGGCTTCACAGAAGCACCCTCTCCCAGGGAGTAGCTGGTGGACTCCAGCCTCAGCTCCATCCATGAGCAGCTGAGCACTGAACCACAATGCCACCAGGAATTGCATGGAAAATTTAAAAAGAAATGTGTAAAAGAAACTCACTGACCTGGAGTCACTTCTGACTCGTGGCAGTCTATAGGGCAAGCGAGAAGTGTCTCTATGGGTTTCTGAGGCTGTCACGCCCTGTCTGTCTCCCTCTGTTTGAATGGCTGGTGGGTCAACACGTAACCCACTATGCCACAGTCATAAAAACAAATGAAGCATTAAGCCGTGATGTAGCATGGGGGCAGCTTACAACCACTGTAAGTGAGCGAAGCAGCTGTAAAGGATCGGGATGCTGTGTCGAGTCTGTTCCGTGAGCTCTGTAGCCAGTCTAGGTGATCGGCAGGTTCCTGGTGAGCAGAGGAGGTCCCAGAGGATACTGCTGACTGCTAAGGGGCAGGGCGAGGAGAAGAAATGTGTACAGGGGAATCCCCCTTAATAAGCAGTTGAGTAAAATGTTCTTGAACTAGATAAATGCATAACATTGTAGATATGCCAAACGCCATTAGAGGGCCCAGTGGGCAACAGTTCATTATCTATTTACCTGAATTTCACTTTAAAAAAAAAAGAGGGATGGACTTGGAGTCAGAAGTCAGGAGTGTCTTTTTCATAGATAATGAACAGAACACACACAGGCATATTTATCCTAAAAACAGTCACTGAAATTCAAATTTAACTTGGCACCTTCTATTCTGATCTGGCCACCGTACTCATGTGAAGGTCTCAACCTAGCTGCTGGAGTAAAAACAGCAGTGAATGTGAGAGAGAAATCGGTCTGTGTTTACAGTCTAGACTCAGCACAAGCAAAGTATCCAAACTAACAAAGGTGGTGAGACAATCGTGTCCCATTGTCAGTGAAGGAAACCATCTCAGGATCACGTCAAAGGGCAGTTGAACATTTTACCTGAGACAGACGCAGAGATGACGAAGTGAAACGAGCAACCGCTGATATTGCTGCTGCTGCTGCTTCGTTTATCAGACGCTTTAAGAAACATTAAAATCTAGTCTATTTTCTGATCCCCCAAAGGATTCACCCACCTTTCTCCCTCCATGACAGAGGAAATACATTGGGCATGAGATTAGGGATTGGAGTCCTCCCCCCAAGAGGTACCTTGGAGAAAGTCCTGAAAAGGGCACTCATGGAATACGGTTCTCCACCCAGGCATGGGGCCACCATGAGTAGCTTCACATCCTGATTGGAGCTTTCCAAAGGGGAGTCCACAAGCTTCCCTCTGACAACTTCTCATCTCCTAAACCCAGGTTTCTTTACAACATGCTCAGAGGGCTGCAGCATCAGATTCACCTACCTTCCCGAAGGCACTTGTGGGGCCCCAGCAAGCTTCCGTGGCCAGCAAGCCCTTCAGATGATTGTTAGGTACTGCAGTTTGCTCCTCTTACTCCCTCGACCTCCAGCCCAGGAGTTCCGAAGGCAGTTTCATCTTTCTAAAGTCATCTCCTTAAGGAAAATGAATAAGCTCTCAGCATTCTGTGCGGGAGGAGAATGGCAAACTCTCGAGTGAAACTGGAATGGAAGTTTCGAAGCTTCTATATGAGGGAACAGATCAGCTCATCTAACACTCTGTTTGGGAGCATTTGTGTCAAACTGACATTCCAATTGCAAGACCGTACATAGAACCCCATTCAATTATTTAGCACTGTACAGATTTTACATAACTCTTGAAGTTACTGACTCAATTCATTTTCCTTCGAACTACAAGACAGATTAATCTAAAATGAATTAAGACAGGCAACCAGAAGTAATGTTGCCAGCGCCAGTAAACAGTCTGTAGCTGCTGTGTCAGAAAGCTGGGTAAAGGCCTACCGCGCACGGGCCGACACAGCCGCCCTGCACTTACTTCGTCAGGGTCTAGAGACCCCGCTGGTCTACAGAGTAACAAGAACTCAAAACAGGGACTCCCAGGACACCCGGGGGGTTCCCTTTGTGGCTAGGCATCATTTCTTCCCCTACAGAAGAAGAGAAAAAAGACAGCTCTTCTACTAATACTTCAAATTCCATGAAAGTTGCAAAAGTGTCTCCATATTTCCGGAATAAAGGGTGTGGATCATTGGAGGCGGGAGAGAAGGAGAGTATTTCTCTTTTGCTGCTTTTTGAAGGAGAGCACTTCTAATATACGCTGCTATCCCTGGTGTGACGTTGCTTAGAACCCAGTGCAGAACACAAAGGCAAAGAAACAATGGCAAGAGATTCTAAGTCGTATGACAAAAGGAGCCCTGGTAGCAGAGTGGCGCTACGCTGGGCTGTTAACCACAAGGTGACAGTTCAAAACCACCAGCCAGTCACAGGGGGAAAGAGGAGGCTTTCTACTTGCACAAAGATGGACGTTCCAGAAACGCATGGGGCAGTTCTAGCCTGTTCTATGGGTCACTGGGCGTCAGCATTGGCAGGATTGCAGTGAGCAGGGCAGGAGTATGTCTGGGACTGGGAGTCCCAGTGCAAGAAGGACAGTCCAGCCAGATTGGGGGGGGGGGGGGGGGGCACCACCTGTAAAGTTTGGGGGAGGAGGGGAGGAAATGAGTTCCAAACCAAGGAGGAGGGAAATGTAGGAGAAACAAAGCAGGGAGTAGCAGAGGGTGAGGCAGCAGGCGAATGACCTGAAGGTAGAGAAGTTACTGATGGTTTTTAAGGATCTACAAGGAGTTTAATCTGCCTGGTGGGAAGTGGGTCAAGTAGATGATGGCTGGAGGGCTTTGCTACTGCTGTGTTCAGGCCATCGAAGGCTCAGTGACAAATTAAGGCCAAAGTCCAGCAGGGGAAACGAGAACTTCTCACAGTGAAAACAAACCTGCACTCGAAAAAAAAATCAAAACAACCCCCACCCCCAAAACACCATATGAAAACAGATTCTCATGCCACTTCTTCTATCCAACCAGGAAAATCCTGAGCAGGCCAAGTGGGCACCCCACCGACCTGCTGGAGGTGGGGCCCTACCCAGCCTCCCGCTCAGGATCCTGGTGACAAAGAGGAGTCCGCTTGGTGAAAAAAACATCAAGTGGAATTTTTGTCGCTCCTGCCCTTCCCCGCATGGGATTTCCAAAGAAAGAGAAAAATGTCACTTTTAGCAACTTCTTCCCCAAGACAGACTGGTGCGATCATGTTGATAAGGTTAAGATGTCCATCATCTTGAACTTGAAGAACTACTACTGTCTGGTGAAATCCAAATTCGATCACCTTGGGATGAATTTTATACCTCCAAGACATTACTAAGTAAAACCTTGCTTCCCTCTCCTTATGCGTTATCCTCTCTTTTGTAGGCAAATTAAAGAGCTTGTCTCAGCTGGCCTGGGTTAATAATAGAACACTACTTCATATTTAAACAACGGGTCTAACTTTTGAAGGGTTTGGGGCGCTTGCAAAATCTCAGTTTTATATGAAACAGAAGAGTTACTTGCTGCTGGTTTTTACCTGCCTTGCTAAGGCAAATGGCAACAAAGCCAAGACTGGCTCCTGACGAAAACTGGGGTGGGAGCCAGACAAAAGTGGAGTGCTGTGCCTCCATATCCTTCTTGGGGTGTCCTCCTAGCCCATCTGCCATGCCAACACGCTGACCATTGGGTTAGAGAGTAGAGGATAAAGACTTTTAAAGCCCCACCATATAATGAACATCAGGTAGAAAACCTCCTCATTGGAAGATTGCATTCCTAGGTTATCTCCCCCCTCCCCCCCCCCGCCCTCGCCTCCCCACCACCACCAAAATGGCTTGTGCAAATTATCAAAGCAACTCGAATCTGCACAATCTTAATTTCAAGCAACATAATTCAAGACTGCGCGGAACCTAATTGCCGGCTAAGCAACTGTTTCCAACCATAATTGGCTCAGCACAGCCCTACCCAGGAGCCTGTACGCACATGTTCCAACCACCTGACGGGAGAGGCATCTGGCCCGAGTTCCCTGCTGCCAGAAGAATCCCGGGAAGAACGCAACCAAGGGGGCGGGAAGCCTCTGCGCAGGATGTTCCCCACGTTGGTGCAGAGCAGTTTCCCTTTCCAGAATGCTTCCGTGAAATGTCAAGGAGAAAATGGTGGCTGCCCTTGCTGTCAGGTGTCTTCGAGGGGATGTGACAACAGAAGGACACACAGACCCATCCGCTGCCATCCTCACCTGCTGCTACCATGTGCCAGGCTGCCCTAGGAGGGGTCTCCCCCTCTCGTTGACTGACCCTCTAAGGGACCAAGCCTGGGGGCCTCCTCCAGGGACGGATCCCTGCGAGCACTTGGCGTGCAGTCTCGCCTTCCTTGCCGTGAAGGAACATTCTGGCTGTACTTTTCCCGGGACAGATCTGTTCATTCTCCTGGCAGTGCGTGGTATTTTCAAGAAGGAAACGTGTGCTGCTCATTACGCAAGGACATTTTCCGACCTTGCATCTAATTTCTACATCTCTGAGAAATTCTCTGCAACCTACAGTGGAATACACACCTGCCTCAACAAGGATACACACATAGCTGCCTAGACACACCGAAAAATTAATGAGAGGCTTTGGTGGCCACTGAGTGGGGGGGGAGGGGGTAGAGAGAGAGAGAACCATGCATGGAGCCACTGTTACAGCCATTGAAAACCCCCAGGAGAGAGCAGTTCTGTTGAATAGCACAGGCATTTGCCCTAAGTCGGAGCCCACTAGACAGGCCAGGGGGCTGGTTTCCATTTCATCCGTGAACAACATTCGATCATCAGTTCCCTCCTTCTACATTTGATTTTCAATTGTCCGAATGCATGAATTACTCACAGAACTGTGGAAACTCTGACGACAAGGCCCAAAGGCTAAAGGCCCAAATCTTGCCATGCCATCCTGAATCCACTGGGAAGTCTCAAATCCCAACAAGAACCCCCCTCCGCAGCTGCTCACATCCCTTGGACACATATGCAGGGATCATGTCATCACAGTGCCCTCTGCTTCCCAGGGGCAATTAAAACTGGTCTTCATCACACCCCAGAACAAGCATGCTTTTTAATGCTGCAATCTATGGCCCAATAAAAGAGCAATGACTGTCTCTCTCCTGGCAATCTTGCGAAAGTGAGCACTGTGCTTTGGGTTGTCCCAGAGGCAGAGAGGGCATTTTTTTTTTAAGACATGTACACATAGTAGTTTGGTGCCTTGTTTGGCTTTTGCAGTATTTCTGAAATGTTTGATTTCTCTAATGTTAACACTCTCCCCCTTTAGCTTGTGCACACGTACGCACGCACACAGGAAATCAGAAGAACTATGTCTAAGTGTTTTACAGGGGGAGGGAGAACGAAGTCAAGAACACAGACATCTCTTAGGAGTCATCTCAACCACTGTACTTGAGAAAACTGTATCATGTCCACAATAGCAAGGAAAGGGGAAATCATTGACTTGCCCACTAGCAGAAGAATGGATGAAGGGTGCACATTACCCGGGGAGGCAGGGGGAGGAGAGTAGACTATGAAACCACAAAATACCTCCTGGCATGCATGGGACCTGCAGCACAAATAGAGCAGCACAACATTGTTACAATAGTGTCGGGTATGAACAAGATAAAGACTTTCAAAAAAAGAATTACAATTTATAAATAATAAAGGGTTCAAGGTGGGGGGGGAGGGAAATAAGATGCTGGTACCAAGGGCTCAAGTAGAAAGAAAATGTTTTGAAAATGATGATGGCAACAAATGTACAAATGTGTTTGACACACTGGATGGATGGATGGATGGATGGATGGATGGATGGATGGATGGATGGATTGTGATAAGAGTCATACGAGTCACCAATAAAATGATTACAAGCAATTAAAAAAATAGATAAAGACTTTCATACTAAAGACAAGAGACTTTTCATATGTCTGGAGCAGGGAGGATGAAGCCGCAGCAATGGGCCAAAAGGTTCCTGGGTGTTGACGCGAGTGAGACGGCAGGAAGCAGCCCACAAGGAGGGAAAGAGAATGCAGGCATCGCGGTGGTGGAGGTGGTGAACTAGTGAAGGGGGGTGATGCATAGTTTAAAGAGTTGAATACAGAGCTGATGATCTGAAATGTCAACTCCCACCTAATGCAAAGTTAAAATTTTTTAGTAAAAAAAAAAAACTAAGTGTATGATTGTGTGTGAGGCAGTGTGGCAAGAGAATGAGAGACTGTGATTCATTGAGGTGCTTGTCAGAACAGGAGTCCCATTAATAAGTACCTCGGCACTCAACGGTGAGTGGAACCACAAGGTAAATTGGTGGGTTGAGTTCTGCGGTAGGAACGCTCCCTGTATCCTGGGAGATTCGTCACACACACACACACACACACACACACACACACACACACACACACCAGAGAAAAGCAAGCCAAACGCGCAGCCACAGTGTCAATTCCAACCCAAGCCCCACTCAGCGACCCTCCCTGCCGGGCAGAGGACAACTTTCCCACACTGTGGATTTCTGAGATTGTCAAGTCTTTTGGGAGTAGAAAACCTCATCCTTCAAACTGCTGACTTTGTGGAAAACCAAAACCAAATTCATGGTCCTTGAGTCAAAACCGGATTATCGTGACCCTACAGGGCAGGGGAGAAGGGGTCCTGTGAGTTTCTGAGGGTGTAACTGCCGAGGGGAGTGGAGAGTCCCGTCTTTCTCCCACAGAGCGGCTAGGGGTGTTGAACTGCCCACCTTGCAGCTGGCAGCTCAAAGCATAGCGACCCTAGCACCAGGGCTCCTTGACCTGTGGGAGGAGCCCTTAAATGCTCGCTGGGAGAGTCTGCTATGAGGCTTTAAGGGCTCTTTGTCTTGCTATCCTACTCTCTCCAAACTGAACAGAATAAACTTTGTCAGAAACTCGTCATTTTTCTATTATCATTAAACCATTATATTGAGAGCTCTTACAGCCCCAATCACAATATCCACCCATCCATTGTGTTAGGAACGTTTGTATATACGTAGGTCAGGCATACTTTCAGTGTACTATACATTACTGTCATCCCATAGGATTGGCGAGAGGTGAGGCGGGAGTTAACTAACTGCCCAACATAATCACATTGCGGAAGTAGCAAAGCCAAAGGTCCTGGTGGCTGATTCTGCACTTTTTAACCACCATTCCATGCTGCCTTCTAATAAACCTGGGTGAAATACCCCAACACTGTACCAACATTTCCTTTCTCATCTCATCTTGTTTGGGCTCCCTGACTGGTCCAATGAGAAAAAGATGGCCAATCACTGACAGCTGGTCAACCCTGGCAAGGCCGCCTGGTTCCCCTTTCTCCCCCTCCTTCATTAACATTTATCATTATGCTGGTCTCCTCGAAACACTGCAAGCAACTTGCTTGGTTTTATTTAAAGGGCAAGAACCTTAAAAAAGTGTATTGGGGATTTCATTAAGTCATCTTAACAAAAACACTTGTCCAGAGAGAAGTTCAATCAAATTCCAATTGGAAGTTATCAGTGGAGGCAATGAACCCGTGTAGTCAATCTTTTCCAATGCCCACATAAAATGTGAACAATTCACCCTGGACATTATTAGAGGCCGTATTCCTAATTTTCATCCTTGTGTGAATTAGAATGAAGCATCTTACTCTTAATGACCACACTAAATGAGTAGACAGCCGGATGTGTCCATGGTAGGGGTGATTGTTAAAAAATGGCCCAGTGAAATCAGAACCCCCGTGTAATTGTGCCACCTAAAAATTGCTCTCAGACGCAGCGATAATCCTCTATAAAACAATGTCTCTGTGCACGATCTGATCAAAGGCATAAATGTGGGGCTTTTTCAAACATTCAGCTACCCAGCGTTAGACAAAGGGATCGAGCAGCTAATCCTCGCTGTCACAGCCTTCTTTGATTAAAACGCAGCATATGCCCTTCAGCATTAAACGTGCTTGGAGGTTGTTTCAGGAAGGTTCCTGATTGAAGAAAATACTAACCTGTGGGCTCGTGTGGCTGAGGGGAAAGAGGCCTGGATTTGTGAGTCACTGAACCTGGTTTGTTCTTCTGAGATCCCTTGGCTCACTAGGTGATGTGTCCGCTAGTCATCCCTCAGCCCCTCTGGACTGTACTTTCCTCGTCCATAAGGTCAAGATAATACTCTGGAGCCTCAAAAAACTGGTAAGGAAACTCCATGAGCTTTTCATTCCATTTCCCCCCCTAAAGTCTGGGAGGCCTCCTCGAAATATCTACTCTCCTGCGGACCTTACAAGAATCCCTGCTGCTGCGATGAGTCAGGCACTGGGCTGCCAACCACAAGGTCAGCAGTTCAAACCCAACAGCAGTTTAGAAGGAGACGGTCCAGGCTGTCAGCTTCCCTAAAGATTTGCAGTCTTCGGGAGCACATGAAAGCCAACCTCACTGCCATCAGGTCAAGTCCAACCCCCAGTGGTCCAATAGGACAGGGTTGAACTGCCCTGGTGGCCTCCCAAGGCTGTGAATCTTTGAGGGAGCAGAGGGAGCTTCATCTTTCTGCTGGACAGCAACTGATGGGTTTGACTGTCAATGCATCGACAAAGGTTACACCATCTGGGCAACCTAAATGGGACACTTTGCCTCGGTCCTAGAATCAATTAGATGGCAAAGGAGTTCAGACCTCACAGGGTGGTTACACCATGTATACTTTTTTTAAGGTGAGCATAAAAAAATACTTTGAATTGCTCAGCAAGGCCTAAGCACTGGACTACTAGCTGCAAGGGAGGCAGCTGGAGCCTGTCCAGCAGTTGGGAGGGGGAAAGCTCTCCCCTGTGCTTCCACACAATGGAAGCACAGCCTGGGAAACCCTGTGGGCCGGTGGCCTCCGGTGCACGGGGTTACTGTGCGCCAGAACCAATTGGAAAGCACCTAGCAACAAGGCATGATTAGCTCAGTGGACGATACATGGAAGATGCGGCGGTGACACCCAGCTCCCACCCTTTCGTGTAAGCCTTCCTATGAAAGGGGACTGTACACCTGACAGTTTACTCGCCCCTTTGTGTGTTGGAGCAATAGCTATGAGTTCATTGCCAAGCTCAGAATCGGCGGGAAGCCCACGCATTTAGATTTCTCTATCAATGACTTGTTGCACCACGAGGAAATTTTATTTAAAAATAAATTCAAAAGAGAAGGGAGGTTTTAATGGGTCAGGTCTGTCTCCGTAGGCACCTTGGACTTGCACCTATGAATCTCTCTCTCATTAGAAGGGCAGTTGATCATGAATGGCAAAGATTGTCTCAGGACCGCTAATATATTGGGAACATCTAGTATCTTTCACCCTCAAAGTCTTACGAAAGTCACTTCCAAACTGGGCAACCTTAATGGGTTAAATCCTTTTTGGTAGGTAAATGAAAAGTTGTAAGTATTTAATCTCTCCTGGGAGCTAAACATTGAGCTCATAATTTTCAAGAAGGTTTTGACATTGAAAGTTTATGACTCCAATAAAGGTCCCTTGCAGAAGTTCGTGTACTGAGGTGCAAGTGCTCAGAAACGGGCAGGTCTGGAACATGGTCAATTTGAAGAACAGAAAAAAAAAATGTCCCTCTGGTCAGACTCTACGTCCAGCACCTACCATACTCCATGCCTGCTATTGACAACAAAGTGCATTCTGTGTAAAACAAAACAAAACAAACAAATCAAAAAAAAAAAAAAACCACAGTCTTTTCCCCAGGTGGTAGTGTACCACCTGGTTAGGGCTATTGCCTGAATCGCCCTCCCTTTGCCTCAAGCAGCTTTCCCGGGCCTGGCATGGGTCCGAGTAGACAGCACAGGTAGGTGCCTGGGATAATGAGGTCTCTGTGCTTGTTATCCTCTGGGCAAAAGCATTCCATTTCCCTTGGTTTGAACTTAAAACCATCTCCTTCAAGCTTAAAGAGATACCCTTTTGTTAGCGGCTTCTAGGAGGCGGTGAGCAAACCCGAGTTCTCCCTGGCGGGCCATATCCTCTATCCTTCCTCCTTCTCCCTCAGTTCCCTTCTCCGGAAACCACCGTCCCAAACTCTTGATCATTTGAGTCATTCCGATCAAGCACGTTAGTGAGATCCAGGTCAGCCCTAACAGACCTCCCATCCAAAGTCAAAGAGAAACTTGGTTGAAGAATTCCAATAAAACTCCATCACTAGGGTTGAGCCCTGGTGGCGTAGTGGTTGTGCGCGGGACTGCAGCCCACTGGGACGGAGGTTCAATTCCAGCAGTGGGGCTGGGCCTCCTACTCCCACCACCAGAGAGAAGTGATGCCCCCCCAAAAAAAACCCTCCATCACTGTGTTATGGGATCCATAAGCAATACGCAACTGGCGGATATGAGTACAAAGGTAATGGAGAGAGTAAGCACAACAAAGGAAGGGAAGAGGGGATAAGAAAAGACTATGTGCTTCATGCCCCTTAGAGGAAGGGTGGACCCAACAGTGTCTGCATCTGCTGCTCACTGCTCACTATTGCAACGAGGTTAAGGGCACGCCCATTGTCAGTAACTGAGCCGATGCAAAGAAACCACTGAATGGTTTTCGTGGCAAAAGAAGAAGTCTACACGGTCCCTGATGGATGTGAAAACAGGAGAGCAGATGTTTCCAGGGGCACGCAGTGGGGGTCCCTGGCACTCATGGCAAGGTAGGGGACTTCATCCAGAGTCAAAATCCAGGGAATCGAGGTTAGAAGAAGGACAGGGGCTGGAGGATTTACGTCTGTTGCAACCATGTGATGCCATCCACTGAGCCATGACGCACACAGATGTCGAAGTGGGCCCCATCATTGCTGAGAAAACTGCCCATTTTTACCACAGAGTTCAACACATTTTCCAAAACAGGTGGCAGGCAAGTTTTGTGGCTTGAGCTGAAATGGGGCGGCGTCTGCTTTCCCATAATCAGGGGAAAGGGAAGGTTACTAAGAAACAACAAGGTACATAAGGAGAAACCATCTACTTACGGGGGAATAAACTATTTTCAAATGCTTTCAATAGAGCAGCCTTACCGGCATAGAGACAATAGGCTAATTATAAATACCTCAAGAATTGTCATTAAGAAAGAATGTTCCTGACCACTGTCAATTAAGTATGGTGCCCTTCTAAACAAAGGGTAATAGCTGTAAATACTTCCTTCAGGGGGCTCTGGCTCAGAAGAAAGGTCAGGGAAAGGAGAGCTTACACAAACCAGAACAGGCATGCCTCCGGGGCTCATTTTAGAAGCCAGAGCAGATAATCGGGGTCCTGAGTTACACTGAGGATAAAAGGGTCTTGAAATAAACTCTCAGCCTGGTCTGAGAATGACGGACAAACCAGGTGAAGGGTTGACCATCCTGCCATCTTTCAAATGCTATCTACACACACAGGTATATAGCATGTCTATTCCATGTTTAAGAGGCAAAGGGGAAACCCAAAGAGGTAAGTGAGCACACTCAGTAAGAAAAGGGGGTGGTAGGCTGAGCCCTGGTGGCGTAGTGGTTGTGCGCGGGACTGCGGCCCAGTGGGACAGAGGTTCAATTCCAGCAGTGGGGCTGGGCCTCCTACTCCCACCACCAGAGAGCAGTGATGCCCCCCCCAAAAAAAAAGAAAAAGAAAAAAAAAAGGGGGTGGTAACTGAGCCCTGATGGCTTAGTAGTAGTTTGCGGGATTGCGGCCCACAGGGTTGACAGTTCAAATCCAGCAGCAGCTCTGCAGGAGCAAGGCTGGGTTTGCTACTCCCACCAGGGCAGTGAAGGAAGGAAGGAAGGAAGGAAGGAAGGAAGGAAGGAAGCAAGGAAAGAAGGAAAGAAGGAAGGAAAGAAAGAAAAGGGGGTGGCAACATTTAGAGGAACCCGCACTCACTATGACCAGCAAGTTCTGCATTTCTCCAGCAGTTTATTAGGAACAAAACTGAGCCCAACCCCAATGGATGCCTGGTCCCAACCAGCGGTGCCCTTTCTTCCCTTACTCCTGCACACTTGTTGATCATCACATCTCTGTCCCGGTGATGCACGTATCACAGCACTCACTTGCCTGTGCCAAATACTGGGGAGACAAGAGTATCTGGCCCCAACCTGGCCTTCAGCAATCTATAAATCTAGATGGGCAGCCCGCCCTCCCCCAAATTTCCCCCTCCCTCTTATCTCTGACCTATCCCTGATTATTATCCCAGTGCCTCACTGAGAGATGACAGTGTTGGAAAAATTTCCAAATAATAACAGGAGGTACTTAGGTTTTGGAAAACAAACCAAAGCCAAAACAGAAATGGATGAAGAGAGGTGAGAAAGGGCAATTGCTGTAAGCGCACACTCTATTTATCTGCCAGGGTGTTTCTTGACAGTGTTTTACGAGCCTCCTCTCGAGGAAGGCTGGCTTCTTAGGAACTGTCAGAAACAACAGAAAACTGCCTATGGTCTATAGCTATAAAAAATGTGTTTGGGTGCCAAAGTGCAACTGTTTTCCAAAAGGCAGCATCTCTTCGCGACCTGACGGAAGCTTCTACATCATTCATTCAGCCAGTCGGGCAACCAGCCATTTGTTTTTCATTCAGATTCCTAGGGATAACACAGCTTTAAAACAAAACAAAGCAAATCCAGGGTCCTATCTTCATGGGGCTTGCAGCTGAGTGAAGGGGGAAAGAGGCTACATGAGTCACCACACAAACCTAGAACTTACAGTCTGATAGATGTCATACCCGGATGATGCAGAAACCTATATGGCAGGTAACAGACGACATGATCTAGGTTGAGGATCTAGGGAAAAGCCTCCTTGGAGAAATGATCGGAATTCCAGGGATCTGGGACAGAGTAGGGAGATCCAGGACAGAGAGTGGTGCTGGGTGAGGCAAGGGGCAACGAGGGAGGCTAGATCACACGTGGTCCTCAAAAAGACAGAACCGGGGGCTGAGCCCCGGGGGCGTAGTGGTTGTGCGCGGGACTGCGGCCCACTGGGACGGAGGTTCAATTCCAGCAGTGGGGCTGGGCCTCCTACTCCCACCACCGGAGAGCAGTGATGCCCCCCAAAAAAATAAATAAATAAATAACCAAAAAAGCCAGAACCGAAGATATCCTTTATCTGGGATGATGCTGAAATAGTTTCAGGGAGCTTCCAGACTAAGACAGGCCTGTGAATATGGCCTGGTAACTCACGCCCAAAAATCCACTAAGGAAACACGCTTATGGCTATGATGGTCCCATTCAGAACCAGGCGTGGAGGTAGAACAGGGGTGGACAATATAGCCTTCCATCATACAAGGCGGTTCCTGGGGGCTGGGGGCTAACTCAGCAGTAGCCAATAGCAACAGAAACAGAAGGTGGAAATTGCCCCTTCCTCCAAGTGGTCATCATCCGTCCCTGTCCCCTTGTCCAGTTGCTCTAAGAAAATCTGAATCAGAAAGATGCAGAAGGCCAAAAATCTCAAAACTCCCTGCCCTTGAATCGATTCTGACTCACCGTGACAGGCACAGGATGGGGGATGGAGGTAGGCAAGAAAGCTCTCCATAAACTGGGACTTCAAGAAGTTAGTGGGGAAACAGAATGAAAGGATCACAGAATCTTTGGGATGCTCCTCAGTCTTTTGGTTGCTCCCTTGTCGGGAAGGGAGGCCGGGTCCTTGCATGGCTGTGTATGCTGGCTTCCCCAGGAAGATGCCAGAGAGCAGGGGCAGATTGGGGCTGGGAGAGCAGCCAAGACTAAAGGAACAGACCTGCCAGTCCCAGGATGGTGGCTCTTGAAATGAAAACAAAATGAACCAGCCCAGGTTCAAGTTGAGGGGCAACCCGGCCTCTTCTCCTCATGTCCCACCCAGAGACATCTTGAAAGAGGACACAGGAAAAGCTGAGACTCCTCCTTCAGGATGCGACCTCCACCCACGATGAACAACACCAAGACAAGGTTCTGTCAACACAGGCACAAGCACATCCGAAGGGGCAGTAAGTAGGCCGTCGGTGCATGAGGTCGGAGAATCACAAAGAGGTTAAACGAAGGGACCTCAAGCAGCAGAGCTGACGGCACAGAAGGAGAAAAAGAAAAAAAAAGACGAAAAAGCTTTGTGTTTTTCTTCTTCCACAGCTTTTTTTCTTCCCCTCCCAGAAATACCATTTCAATCAAAGGTTTGACAATTATGAAACATGTCAGCTGACAGTGAGAATTCATCAAATGTGCCGTAAGTGACAAGAAATGAGAACCCGGATCCTGAAATTGGATGGGCTTCAAAAGTTCCTGACAATCACTGCCATAAATCATACCGGCACATCAATCTGGCTGCAGGAGGCTCTGCAGACCGAAAAACTGCCAGACAGAGACTGAGGCAAGAAACAGGCATCCCAGACGCTTGGGAGGTGGGGGGTTGAGGGGGGGCACTTTCTGATCAGGGTTCGCTCTGGAGGCCCTGGGGTGGAGGGCTGGCTGACTCCACCGTGAAGGGAAGAGCCACCAGCCGGGACCCTCATCATGAGGAAAATACATGGATCTCTTCAGCCACACATCAAGAGGTACAGACCCAACATCTACCCCTGCAATCTTCTGGGGAACACGTCCAGGAGAACTTGGCCTAGGGAACTTAGACCCTGCTAAGAAAATTCTAGTCATCTAGCTCACAAATAATGCTGACTCCCTTCTCCACCACGGCATCGGCACAGAGCTGAGAGAAGGGTGGGGAGAGAGCAGCGTGCCCACACAGCGTTTATGTCCTTAGAATCCCCAGACAAAAGGCTTGGGTGCTCTCTTTTACGGAGATGCAATTCGTGGGATATTGTCTCTTGATAAACATGAAGTGGTAACCACATGGAGGATCTCTTTCGGGACTCCCACCTCATTTTTCTTTCGGAATGCAATTAAACACAGCAAGCCTGGCTCCTGGCTCCAGTTCCTAACACACCACTACAGTTTTAAACGGGTAAGACAATGCTCGGAAGTCTTTGCTTGAGAACATCACCCTATCACCTTCTGCACCTTCTTCCTCTTCATCATCATCTTCAGCAAGAATGTGACCCTTGTTCAACCAATTGAAACAAAACAACAAACAACCCCTCTTGAAGAGTCAAAGCAAAGTGGCTTTCTTTTGATTTCAAAGTCTGCCACAAATGCAGCTGTTAGAACTTAGGGTGGTTTTTTTGTTTGTTTGTTTGTTTTGTTGTTTTTTATTATTTGTTTAAATTGTGAATTGGGTGGGGGTGGAGTTACATTTCAAATCATTAACATATATTCAACAGTACAATCAACCTCTCAACACCCAACCCCTACTGGTGCTGGCTATGACAGTCCCCAAGGCAGGGAAAGGCCTGGGCCATGCCAATAGCCTTGGCCCTCCACCTTTGTCAACCTGGCCTGGAGGTGTCTCTCCCAGGCCCGAGCACCTTCACTTGGAATCCCAGAGAACAAGGTGCTCTCAGGCAACATGCTATGCACATGAACAACCCAAGGTGCAGCCCTAGGACTCTATGGAGAAGGTGCCAACACACACTTCCAAGCCTCAGTGCTTTGACTGCCTAATGGCTATCTTATTCTGCTCTCCCCACCGCACCGCCACAATCCACCAGTTGGTTCCGTATTTTTCTGATTTATGCACAGCTTGTGTGGTGAAAGAACCTCAGCCACAGAATCCCTTTAGAGGAAGGCAGTCCCCTGGCTCTGGGTCTCATTAGGGGATGAAAAAGAAAAGGGCAGGTATCCGGGAGCCACTCTTTTAGGGAATGCCTTTAAAGGACAAAGCTGTTTCTCACCTATAAATCATCTCACCGACAATTCCCCACAGCTCTGTGGTGATGACTCCAGCCTATCAAAGTGCTGGTGGGGATAACATGGGTGTGGGTTCCATGTCCACATCCCCTGCACATCACACATGGCCTCCACCTGTGGGCACTTCTATGATGCGGAGCAGCTGTCAGCTGAGCTTCTGAACATGCTGGTAACAAGCTTCTGAAACTCCGCCCCAAGAGAGTCACAAGGTGAGACCCACAATTGACCATAGGGGAGGGCTTCCACAGTGCATGGAAGGGGGTGTGTTGAGAGTCTGAGACTGACTCAATGGTAGTCAAGAAATGTGGGGGAGATGATAGGGCAGTTAAACAGGTCTTATTCAGGCCTTCTGTCCTCAGCCCCCCTCCCTACTACCCCCAGTCCCACTCTTTCTCCCTCTCTCTCCCAGGGCTAGTTCTGAATTCAGGTTACATGGATGCAATTACACATACATACATACATACATACACACACACACACAAACTCTTGTTTTGACCAAATAATGTAACAAAGAAAACCAAACAAGTAGCAATGTTTGTGCTGAGCTACAACTTTCTAGGAAGCACTTGACATTGCTCTCAGCAGTCACCTGAAGGAACCCTCTGCCCCATCACTAAAGATCATGTCTCCAACTTGATACAAAGTATTTAATCTCCACTCACCCTTTCATTCAGTCCCCTACACACACACAGAGAGAGAGAGAGAGAGAGAGAGAGAGAAATACATTCTCAGTGATCCGGTTCATTTGTCCCAGTTTAAACATGGCAAAACAACTGGCCGAATGGCAGGGGCCCCGTCTTCCACCATCCCCTACTCACCTTCCTGGTTGCCTTGGAAATGAGGACTTTTCATTAGAGCAATCGTAGAGTTTACAGTTATCAACAATATGCAATTATCAATACATATTAACCATGCTGCTTGATGTGGGTGCTTCATTTTTCATTAATAGATACTCTGCAGTTTCTGAATGAATTACAGTGGGAAATAATAGTGCCCAAAATGAGTTTTCACCTACAAGTGAAAGTTTTACAACCAGTTATGCATCTGTAGCTGGAGAACAGACAGGAGGGTTGTGGCCTAAATCCCACAGGCCCTTGTGGTGAGAATAGCATCTGAAGTATTCAAAGACCACAGTACCCGATGGACAGGGGAAGGAAGGTCTCCACTCTTGGGCCCTGGAGCTGTGCCCTTTCTTGTCCTCAACGGCCCCAGCCCTACTCTGAGGCCTACTGAATAGCAAGGTCACTTCTGGCCAATAGGAAAAAGACCTTCTTCATAAAAAGCCCACTTTGCGGTTAGTTGGGAGAGCAGCAGAGCCTTCCAGGAAGTTGTTCCAGGAGAGACTTTTCTCCCTGAAAATTCTCCCAGGAGCCACTGGGAGTGGGTGTGGGGGTGGGGGGGGGGGCAGTTTCTGATGGCATGCAGGGATCTGCTTACCTGATTTCATGTGCCTGAGATTTATCCCAAAGGCATAAAGGATTCTTTTGAAAGCTGCCCTGCATCAATGTTTTGCTGATGGATGAGTCAATGGCAAAGGGGGAGAAGGAAGTGAGAGAAAGCAGAAAACCATGCACGCTTCAGTGAAACACAGTCACTACCCCCACACATACCCCCTCCCCTTCCCACCAAAAGCCCTCCCTGCTCTCAGGTAGATTCTGCCTCCCAACAGGAGGTTTCTGAGGTTACACATCTTGACGTGAGCAGACAGTTTCATGTGTTCCCTGTGGAGGGCGGTGGGTTTCAACTGGTGACTCTGTTATCCACAGGCCAGCATTCTATCCACAGGACTACTTGGGGCACACGCATATATACACAGGATTGGTAGGAGGGGGCTGTCCCAAAATCATTGAAAAAGTCCACCTTTCCACAAACTTTTGTAGTCCCCTTATACGTCAGTGCATATTAAAATATAAAATATGCCGATGTCTTGTGCAATACAGGCAGTATGAACTGGGTGACATACAAATAAACAAACGTATCCAGTTTATAAGTTTAAAACAGGAAACCCTCCTCTGCATGCATCTGCAGACTCCACATGTATGAATATAAAACACAGCACGTCTAAGGAGCATCACAGATACAAACACCATGTGTTTACGAGAGGGGTTCGGGGGCGCAAGGGTCATGAAATCAGAAACGTCAGCAATTCAAAACCACCAACTAACTGCTTCACCGGAGAAAGACCAGGTTTTCTACTCCTGTAAAAAGTGACCAGCTTGGAAACTCACAGGGGCAGTTCTACCATCCTATGGGGTCCCTATGAATCAGCATCCAGTTGATGACAGAGAGGTGGGTGGGTCTTTTGTTTGTTTGGTTTTGGTATTTTTGGTTATGTGGCCAATGCATAAAGAAGCCCAGCTAGGCTGAACTCAAATCCTGCCTCTTTTCCTCAAGAAATGTAAAAAAAAAAAAAAGTCATTCACTTCTCCACAGTCTGTCTCCTCGTCTGAGAAGCCAGGATCCTGGAAGCACTACCCTCCTGTGCTGCGCCAGGCAAGGGTGTGTGTGTGTGTGTGTGTGTGTGTGTGTGTGTGTGTGTTGGCGTGGGAGGGGGGGGCCCTAAGGCAAATGGACAGGTCTGAATTGTGGTCATTGTCTGAGAATATTGACTAGATCATAAATTGCCAGGATGAACAAATCTATTTCAGAGGAAGTACAGCCAGAATCTTTCTCAACACATTGTAGACTGATCCCGAGTTTATCTGGTCTTTGACGTATATTAACTTGCAGATGGGTTTTGGATCTCCACTACTTCCTCACCCCTTCACATTGCTTTGGTTGCTTGATAGCTAACTTCTTGGCTTTAAAATATCCGGTCTTCAATGTGTTAAGAGCCGGAACGCTCTGTGCTGCATACTTGGGGCCTGCTATTCGGAGGAACCGATCCTTGGAGAAAGATCCCATGCTTGGTAACACCAACCAAAAAGAACAGAGGGAATCCCCTCAATGAGATGGACTGACACCCAGCTAGGACAAGGGGCTACACATACCATGGTGGTGAGAAGGACTGGGGGCAGTCAGCATCTCGTTCTCCTCTCAGAGAGGTCGCTGGGAACTGGAACCTAAGGAACCACCTGTAACAGTGACGGTCCTCCAGTCCCTGGAAAAGGTCATCTTGCTTGGAAAAGTAGACAGGCAGCAAAAGAGAGGAAGGCCCAAGACAGGCTGGATTGACCCAGGAGCTGCAGCAATGGGCTGGAACATAACAACAATGAGGAGGGGGCGTCCCCGGGCAGTGGCTCCTTCTGTGGGATGTAAGGATGTCGCGAGTTGGCACGGACTGGATGGCATTGACCCGCCATCACAGGAAAATGTGTCCAAGTTTCTCAGCCAGTAGCCGGTGTCTGGTCTCCCTCGGTCAGCTTTGATAATTTTGCCTCCATCAGGCAACCCCCCCCAACCCGCGATCTGCCCCCCACCCCGCCCCCGCAGCAGCAGATTGCCACAGAATAACCCTGGAGTTGCAGGCAACTTACACACATAGTCCTCCTTGGCTTTAAACACACAGGTCCCCTCTTCTCCCTCCCCCCGCCCCACCACCACCACACACACACAAGTACTGTTTTATTTTTCCCACGAATATTTGCTTGCTTGCCTCTGGTTAAATTACAAGTGCTTCTAAAGGTCTTGAGCCCCAGAATCTGAACTTCACTGGTTGTATACCCCTTGCAGTGCGGGTGGCTTCAATTCTGCATGCCATCCAAACTTGAGAGTGATACTTACCCAGAAAATTCCCAGGGATATATTTCTGCGTGCAAGTTCCAAAAGCATTTGGCTCCCAGTCTGATAATGATTGGATTTGAGACAGGTTTTCTCCCTGAGATGGTTCAAAAGCCCTCCTTCTACCACCCTCCAAGTCAGCACCCACAGTGCTGTCCAGGCAGCTGCTTCCAGGGGAGGAGGTTTTCGTACACTGACTGGTTTCCCAGGCTTTAAAAAAAAAAAACCCAAAGCTAAGGTTATCAAAGGCAACCTAGGCAGAGCAGACACAAGATGCCGAGAGAAAAGAAAATGGGGCAGAGAAATGCCAGAGTGACAAATAAATAACAGGATTTGGGAAAGAGAAGTGTATAAACAGTCATTAAATCACCTGGGAGCAAGTCTTCTCTTATCAGGAACAACCTCTTCTAGATCCCAGGTCTACAGTTGAAAAAGAGAAATTAGAGGTTTCTTGAGGTTTTAACTTCTGTTTCTAGAAAGCACTAATTCCCCTGTCCTCTCCACCTCCCAGAGGGGAGCAGGTGGATAAAAACACTAAGGAAGAAAAAGTAGACCTGACCCACTTCTGCTCTGAAATGTCTAAGGGTCCTTTAAGTAGATCCCCCACTTCCCTTTCCTTCTGTGGAATCTGCCACATGCTCTTGACTTGACCAAGGATGCAGACTTGGTACCAGCTGTGAAAGATGATGAAGGTGAGCGTGTCAGAAAGCTTAGAGGATAGGGGTTCTGGGAAAGGCCCGGCCTAGCATTCACAGGGGACGTGATCGGTGGCCAGTGGAGAATCGGAGCCTGGAGTCGCCGTAATCTCTAAGGTGCCATTGGATAAAAGATAGAAAGCCAACTTCTGTTGAATGCCGGGAGTCCCATTGGGTAAAGTAGTGAGTTAACTTAAACTCAAAAGACTTTCTGGAGCCAGTTAAGCCCTCAGGGGGCATCCAGACATTTGAGCTGCTTTGGACTTGTAAGCTACAGGGCCCACTCCATTTTGACTCGACTTTTCTCCTCATTCCTCTCACCCCTTTCCTCTTGTAATCATCCAGGGTCTACTTCCAACCCCCTTCGTGGCTGGCCCATAGAAAGTACAGTCTCAATCATCTATAAATCCCGGTGGGACCTCGGGTACACTTCCTTATGAGTCAGGTGTGCTGAAGACTGCTTCTATTGGCTTGCTGTTGGATTCCAGGAAGCCTGCATGAGGGTTACTTATAGAGGGGAACTGGCTAGGCTAGGCTGAGAGTACGGACACTGCGGAAATGGGCAGGTAACTGCAAACGAGGGCTGGCTCTCTCCCCCACCCAGTCACACCACAGCATACACTGTCCTTTCTAAGGGATCCTGATTTATAAGTAACTGGCTAGAATAACATAAACTACCACATTCTATGTCATACTTGTATTATATTGAGTAAACAGTCCTCAGGTTTTCATAAAGATGGTATCACTGTTCGCTGTCAAGGGCCTATGAGGCAATTTCATCATATCGGGACCCCATAAGACAGAGTAGAATAATGACTGATCTCCAGACTCTTTGTGTCAAAAACATTACCTGTCTATGCAGGGTCAAGGTATGGTGGCTGCCTCGAAGTACCGTCTACACTCCAGTATAAGACAACCCGACTATCAGTCAAGGTACCTAATTTTATCACAAAAACTGCATCTAAAATGAGCTGGGAAACTCGGATTATACATGAGTCTATATATGGTATTCCTAAAGACTTTGCATCTCTGCTACTGGATCAGAACTTGTAAATGACAGTCATTTACATCAACTCCAGGCTCCGTGACCCTACCCAGAAGGCATGTATTGACACAATCCACTCTCAAGCAGGATGCTCACTCTATCACATTGGAATTTCTGACGGTCCTAAAAGGAGGGCGGCACCCTGGGGCAGAGAGGGTGAGCGCTCCGCTGCAAACCGAAAGATCAGGAGATGGAATTCACCAGCTGAGCTGCCCCGCAGGAGAACCACCGGGCAACCTTGGTCCCCCCAGAGGCGCTACTTCGGGAACTTGAGAGGGCACTTCTATTCTGTCCTGCAACGTGCCGTGAGTTGCAGTCAATCTGACGAGCAATGAGCTTTGGCTTTTTAGAAGCATTATAAAAGGGGGGGAGGAGAAGCTAAAGATGAATTGGGACCAGGGTTCGTAATTATAATAATATTGCTAATAAGGCAAGAGCTGAGGGAAGTTTAATCCAGGCAAGATTAATTACACATGCTTCACAACCAAGACTCTGATGACTCAGGGGGGGCAGGATATCACGCCCAGGTGGATGGGGTGCCTCCTCTCGCTGTGGTGTGTTTTCAAAGAAGTGATTCTTCATGTACTCTCTTCACTCTTGATACGGTTTCTGGAAGTGACCCAGTTTCATTTCAAATCCCTTTGGAATTGTGCTGTGGGTGACCCAGAGATCACTCTAGATAGGCACTCTTCTAGGAAGCTTTCTATGGGGGACCTGTTTCCTTGGTTACGAGAATGACAAGCACATGCACCATTTCAAACACTTTCCTTCCAACTATCTTGGGTTCCTGAATGCTGGGCAGGGTTGATCTGCTCAAAGAGAACAGCGATAAAGGCTGGATAAGATCTCTGAGAGTTCTGGGCTGCAGGCTGCTTTTGTGACGCCCAGGAACAGCCAGCAGCCCTGACAAGGGAGGAAAAGCAAAGTGGCATTTCCATCACACAGATAGTGACACGTTGGGCCTGGGATCCTGAAGTCCCGCAGCACTCCTGCCCACCTGAGACACTGCGAATGGCACAGCATTGTTTCTGGGGCGCACTCAACCTGGGATACAGGCTGGCTGGCCCTGTGGACCGGCCACGGGCTGCAGAGGTAGCAGAGCTGGGTACTCCACACGCTCCTATTCCTATTTGCACACAGAGGGATCCCAGGGCAGGTCGCTGAGCCGCCTGGAGAGCAGCAGGAACTGGCTGCCATCAGGAGCCTGTGCAGATGCCAATTCCCACTCTCGGGAGGGTGGGTGAGTCTGCGATGAGAAGGCTCTGAGAAGCATGCTCTCCTCTCCACCCTACCTCCACCCCCTCATCCCAGTGGGAAACATGGTTTTTATGAAGCACTGTGTTACCAAAGGATCAGAAAGAGAGCACATGTTTTCTGGAAAGAGGATCAAAAAGGATTCTTTTTTCTCTTTTTTTAATATCAACCAGGGGCAGGTTAGAATGGGCAAGTTAGGAGTATGGCACCAGAGCTGTTCATAACTTAATCCTCAAAGTATCTTGTGTCTTTTGTGTTTACACACACACACACACACACACACACACCTGGCCCCGCCCCTTGGGAACATGAAACCCGGAATCCATGAGTGGCAGTGTAGGGATTCAAATCCAGCACTGAGACTACCATAAATCCATGCTCCTTTGAAAACCACACTACAGAAACCTGGACAGAAATCAACCTCACAGCTGTGGAGTTGGCGTCCACTCTCAGCGACTCGATGGGACAGAGTAGGACTGCCCCGGGAGGGTCCCAGGGTAAGTCTTGAGGAAGCACAGCTTCAACTGTCCTCTACAGGATGGCTATAGTGATTGCAAACTGCTGCCTTGCACTTACCGTTTGACACACAACCCAGCACACTACCGGGACTCGTGCTCCATTTACAAGAAACAGTTATTTTAAATTTCTGTTTCTTTGAAGTTCAAAATTTGTTAAGTGTGGTGCCATTTCTTGCTAATCCTGACTACTTAGAGGGCAAAATAGAATATCTATTAAAAAAAAAAAGAAAAATCCCCCTGGAAGGTAAATATTTTAGAACTAACTTCAATGAAAGGAACCTAAATCCATACCCACACCCCTTTATGCTTAAATATATATATATATATATATTGTTTAATCCACAACTCATAAGTCACAGTATTTAATAGCATATGTCTAAGTGTATTGCGGGGGGGGGGGGGAAGACTTTAAAAAGCTTGTGAAGAAAATTCTTATCTTTCAATAGCATTCTTCCTTTTTTACCTTTTCTTTCTTTTTTTACCCATAGGCTTCCAGTTTAGCAAGCGGAGAATGAGCAAGTATATAGAGACAATAATTGATATAATAGCTTATCCGGGATACAGTGGTGCATTCAGGGGCGTTGGGTAGCAAACAGTGAGTATGGGAGGGGGAAGATTCACTAGAACTGACTGTAGTGATGTGCATCTAACTGAACCCTGGGCATGTAAGACATGTGGATTGTATCTCAATAAAATTGGCGGGGGAGGGGAATTACTGGATTAGCCTAAGAAGCAGTTGTAATCTGCCCTGTAGGACTATGGATTAGAATGGACTCCATGGTGGGGGTTAGTTTTGGAGGTCTGTGCATGTGGGGGGGAGGGGGCGCTGGAGGAGGCAGCCACAAATCAGAACATACTTGACCCCACCCAGAAACTCAATTTGACCTCTATGCATTTCTGAAAGGGGTGACACGAACCCAGATCATGACCCTCACTGAAGCTCCCCCTTCCATAGGGACCTGTTTGTTTCTTTTCATCAAACTGAGCAGAGTCTAAAAGAAGTCCTAGCAGCAAATCAGTTCAGTGCTTGGCTGTTACTGAAAGACCGGCACTTTAATCCCACCCAGTTGAAAGATCTGGCGACCTATCCCTGTAAAGACTACAGCCCAGAAATTCCTACGGGATGTTTCCACAACGTTACAGGTGGCCGCTCCAAGTTGGAGTTGACTCAACACCACCCAACCACAACTGTAGAGTCTCAACGATCTTATGAATAAACCACTTATTGTCTACCTTCCCACGCACAAAGTCCGGCGGAGAAACGTAGGTTCCCCTTAAGGGCAGTGGTTTTGCATTCTGAGTTCACATCACTGGAGCCATTGGGAAGACATGGCTCTAACAGGTCATGATATGCCAAAGGAAAAACTCAACAAGTTTCATGACATCACCTAATTCTGAGTGGCAGAAGTATATTTCAAAAGCAAGTATCCAGTGATGTGTTCCTGGATATCTTATGTGTGGTCTCCACCTTTCAATCCAAGGTTAAGCCTATATCATTTGCTTCATAATTAAGGACAGAAAGCCCAGGAGAATTCTCCAAAGGGTGAAATCCAGTCAAAATGCCTGGATGGGGAGTGGGGAGGGGATTTTTTAAGAAAACGCTGATGAATTGTTTTTACTGGGCAAACACAGGCAGGCACCCATCACTAGCCATGAATTGTAAGTGAAGGAGGAGGGGGAAAGAAGGAGGATGAAGACATCTTCAGTTGAGCTGGGGAGATGGAATTCTCACTGAGCAGGCTTAATGGTTTCTTCGACAAAATAAATAAATAAAACGCACTGTCGAAACAAAACCACTAAAGTAGAAAAACAGATAATAGCACTTTTACTAAATCCATGTGCGCACTCTCACTGTGAATTTCCATTCTGAAGTAAGTGGGGCTGTGTTTAAACCCTCCTATGAAAGCACTAGGACCGCACCACCCCCTGCCCCCCACCCCCCTCATCTGCACAGCTCTCCCCAAGGTCCAACGAATTCTGGGATGGAGAAGCTTCATGGTACGTTCAGAAAATAAAAATCAACCAAACATTTAGACACCGATGAGAAGTGGCTTGGGCCACTTTATCATTATGGTGAGGAACCAGGTTTCCGTGTATTCACTGTATTTACTTTACTAATCTAGTTAAAACTTGCTCTGTAGTTGAGAGGAAACAAACGGGCCACATGACACCACAGATTCATGGGAGCCCCCTGCTGCGTCTCGTGATCTTCAGTAAGAGGGAGCTAGCTGTCCTCTACATAGGAAGTGTCGGTCCCTCCGTGTGGGGCGGAGGAAGCATGCTGGCTGTGTGCGGGGGCAGAAAAGGTAGATGGTGACATCAGTGATCCTACCGAATGGAGCATGGGAGTGGCAGTCTGTCAGGTGTGTGGATAGGTCCCTCTTTTGCCTTCTCTCTAGGGTTTACCCCACCAAAGGTTACTTCCCCCAGTTAGGGTGCAGCCAGGCCGACAGCCTTTGGAAGGGTTCCAAGGACTCAATGACAAAGGACCCTCAATGGAGTGTCAATGTCAACGGCCATTCCCATGACCTTTTCCTGTCAATCACATGTCAGTTCTTGGCCAGTTGTCCCCAAATCCACCTCACTCTTTAATGCCACAGTGCCTTTGCCCCCCCAGTTCCTTTACTATTCCATGCTCTGATAATGCCACTCATGCCCACAGACCCAGTCCACGCAACACCCCTCCCAAAATTCGAGACCGACTGTTCATTTCTCTCACCTCTGAGAGAGGAACTCTATTCACCAGTCTACCGACCTCTTCTCCTTGGTTTTATGTTCACTCTGCCATTAGCAGGCCCTCCTTGTGTGCCCAACACCATACTCAGGGCAGAAGACATTCCTCAAATACTTCTTCCTCTGGTTGATTCAGGAGATATTTACTGAGCGCCAACGATGTGGTCCTCTCGGGGCTCATGTGCTGGCAATCAAGCTAACAGCCCCAGAGTCAGCCCTGAGGACCTTCCACTCAGTGCAGAGCCAGCATCTCACCTCTCTCTTCCTCTGCTGTCTTCCCCAGAGGAGCCTGTCCACCCACAGCAAGAGTTCCTGGCCGACGGAGCCATCGTGTGTGGCATGTCTTCATGAACCAACAACCACCTCATTTTCCAATTCTTTGAAGGGGGAGGCAAAACCAAATGCCTGGAGCTTCTGTTGTCCACGGGCACCGTGGCCACAACCCTCTGCTCTCCACACCCCCCTGGGGGTACTCCATGTTTGAAACAAGGAGAAACTTCATCCTCCAAGAGGCTGGCAAGCTTGATGCCCGGGGGAACACAGGGCAACGATTTCTTAGGAAGGAGACCTTTCCAGGCTAGACAAACTACAGTCCTGAGCCCCTACTCCAGGCAGCTTTCCAAGAAACTCCCCAGGATAGTCACCAAGGGACTGATAGCTTCCTCACATGCCCCAGGCACGCTGCACAGGAGCTAATTTATACAAGGCCCGGCGCCATGGCCAGCCCTTTCACATGTCTGTATGTCTGTCTGTGTCTGTTCATTTGGGTCTTGCTTTCCTTCCTTCCTTTCTTCCTTCCTCCCTTTCCTTCCCCCTGGAGGGAAATCTTCTCTATCCTTTGAGTTAAACTGCTCTTTTGTTGATAGATGCTTCCACAGGGCAGCTGAAGTTCAAGTTCTGAAGAGGACTTCGAGAACAACAGGTTCCATCCCACCTCCGTGGACCTGATTTCCATAGAATTGGAAGTGGTCTTTCTTCCATATTTTCCCTCTTTCTGAAATCACCCTGCACCGACTAGGGGTGGAGGTGGGAGGGGGTTGACCCACGTGGTCAGAAATGGTACGTATAAGGGGACTCCAAAAACTTATGAAAAGATCTCGAAGACCTTTTCATTCTCTTTGTCCATACTTTTTTTTTGGGGGGGGGCAGTGTTTCCCCCCAGTCTTTTCTCTGTCCACACACTTTTTGAAGCCCCCTTGTACTCATGTGTCCTCGGACATGTTCATGCTCTTCAAGCTTCCCCAGCATGGCACAGGATGTGCCACCCACGGCTGCAGACACGGACTGATGCCCCTTATAGTTCACTCCTCCCATCTCTGCCAGTGAGGGGGGTAATCTGCCCAAAACCAGACCAGAAAAGTAACAGGTAGAGCTCCAACTCCCTTCTAGAAAGGGGGTGACAGGAATGTCCCCCAGGGTGTAAACAACACGAATCCCACGGACTGTCCAGGGGTTTGCCCGAGGACTTTCTACTCCCATAACCTGCTACAGTCCCGGGAACTCCTACAAGGAGTCCACTACATGCCGGTCCTGCCTCAAAGACAGTGCATTTAGCTGGTTTGTTTATACTGCTTTAGTATAGAATACAGAAGGAAACGGAGCTCTATTGCTCATTCCTTTGGCTAACATCCTCTGCTATCTTCTTTTGCTCTGGACACAATGAAAAACAACCATGGAGGGGCTGAGCCCCGGTGGCGTAGAGGTTGTGCGTGGGGCTGCAGCCCACTGGGATGGAGGTTCAATTCCAGCTCCATGGAGCAAAGGCTGGGCCTCCTACTCCCACCACCTGAGGGCAGTGATGGCCCCCCAAAAACAAACAAAAAAAAGAAACAAAAAGAAAAAGAAAAACAACCATGTGCTCTCCTGCAGCCCCACAGGGGCGGATGTCCTACAGATCCTATTTTATCAATGATGCCTGGATGGGCACAGTGGCAGCAACAACGGGTTCGGCGTCGGAACAATTGTGATGTTCTGTTGTGCACGGAGTGGCTATGGGTCGGAACAACCACAACCAGGAGGATCAGAGAGCGTGAGGCGCACCAGCTTGGGCACAGACATCCAAGGCGAGAAACTGCTGCTGAGGGGAGCCCAGAGACAGCGGCGGGAGGTTGGCTTGGGGCCACACCCAGGGTGCTGTGTGAATCCTACACAGGGGTGGAAGGGGACACGGCAGAGTTCAGTGGCATCCATCTTGCCTCTGCTTGCCTTTCCGTTACAACAGCAGACAGGAGTGGCTGCCGCCAAGAACACTTGGCTCCCAAGACTTAAAACAGTTACTTTCTGGCACTTCACAGAAAATGTCTAAGTCCACGACCCCTGTCTTTGAGTTACAGTGCATGAGCCTGCCTTTAGTGAGTGCTTCCGTAGGCTCAGTCCCATCTGGAAATACATCAGTGACGTCACAAGGGCGTGGTGCCCTCCAGAGTCATTAACTCACGGTGTCACCCACCACTCACTGCCATGCCCGGGCCTGACCACGCACAGTCCTTCGAAATGTTTGCTATCAATTATAATCACAGACTAATGCTCGATACATATAGCTGCGTCTGGCTAAAACGTCACGATTTTAGTTGATAAGAATAGAAACCAAAGAAACCCTATTCCGTAAAAAAAAAAATTTCTACTTTATAGTATTATTCATCACATGAGTCATGACTGAGAGAAAGGCTTTTTAAAAAAATCCTTTCTTCTCTTACGATGACTACCTCCTTCTCAAGAGTTACTGATAGGCGTTCACAAACACTATCTACCACACACACGATTGCAGGGACATCCCGGAAAATGTGATGTGACTCTGGCTATGGCAATGAGAGCAGCAGTCTGTGCTCGTAGCTCACGCAGACAGAAAACACGTGCTTGCCGCTCCTGCATGTGGAAGGTATCGTCACGCAACTGGGTAATAGCGACAGCCCTGACCAGAGCCCGTGCTCACCGCTCACGGCCACCACGTCCATTCCGCCCCATCGTCACCCGACAGGGCAGAGCAGCATGATCCCTGGGGGCTTACCAAGCTGTAACGCTTTAGGGGAGCCGAGAGGCTCGTCTTTGGGAGTTGGGAACTTCAGCCTTCTCCCTTGCCGTGGTTGATGGGTCACAACTGCAGGCCTGTTGTGAGTTGCCCACCCCGCAAGACAGGACGCTGCCCCCGGGCTCCTTCTCCAGCCAGTCCACGAGGACTCTGTGTCCCTGTGGATTCCTGGGACTGTAACTGTTCACGGGTGTCAGAAGCCCGGTCTTCCTCCCACGGAGCTGCTGATGGTTCGGAACTGCTGAGCATGGGGACTGCAGCCCAGTAGCAACCACGGCCATGGCCCGCGCCCACCAGGCTCTTCTGAGGCAACCTAGAAGGTTCAACAAGCAAATCAGTGCGGGCTTGTCAGGGTATTGATCCGTGGAAGCTGGGCTTAAGGAGAAAATGCTTTTTTTGTTGTTCTAATGACTGGAATATTTTCATAAAAACAATGCATTTCTGAAGAAACGCATGCAAAACTTTATTGAATGGACAGTCATTGGCTGACACCCTGTACACCCTACTCCCTCCCCTAGAGCTGTCCCAGGAATAAACACCCTCAAGTTATGAGAAGTACTTTCTGCCGGCACAACTCTCAGGGCATAGAAAACTGCCCTGCTGGTCAGACGACAGAAGTTTTACACTGACATTCTATGTAAAGAATTAGGCTTCAGTCTACACAAACTGTGAAAGAAAGCACCAATTCCATATCGGGGGCAGTGGCATGACCTTCCTTCATGCAAGCTCTCAAGGCAGAAGAGTCCAGATAAAGAGTCTACATCATCCACAAATGTGTGATCAGTGTATGAGCCTAACCCAGAAATGACGCTACTGCTCGGCACGTGATGAAGGCTGTAAAACAAGAGTCACTCTGCCCAGAAATCAGCGAACAACCTCTTCTCCTCTGGGCTGTCCCTCTGTTAACGTGCCCATTGAGAGGAATATGTAATGGGTTTCTGAGTCTGTGATAAATCCAGCCTTCAAGCTAGTGAAGGTTTGCTTGGGTTTCTGGATTTTGGACCTCTCTCCCCACCTTAGGTCTGCTGGGCCACAGTCGATCTCCCAGAAATGCGCTTCCTTTTACCACCCACACGCTTCCATGGACCCTCACTGACTACCCAATGAAGGGAAAATCTTGGCCCTGAGAATTCAAGGTTAGCCCTAACTCACAACTGCAGAACTAACCTCCAGTTCCTGTGGAGATGATCTCCCTTGGAAGCAGCGTCTGTGAAGTTGGGGTCTGTGAACAGGCCAGCCATCCCGGGGTTGGGTGGGCCTTAATTTGAGAAGTGTCGTTTAAGGGAGGAGAAGGGAAGATGGCCAGGAGACAGGGAGTTAGGTGGCAGCTGCCAGTTGGAAGCACGTGGGGCTGGGAAGAGGCGAAGCCTTGTAGACATGTCCCAGACAACATGGTCCGCTGAAAGGCCAAATGGAAGGCCAAATGGGACCTCTTGCCTCCGGAAACACAAGACAATACACTTCTTAGAGCCCATGTATCGGTTAAGTGTTCAGCTGGTAAGCAAAAGGTCATTGGTTTGAATCCATCAGCTGCTTGGCATTAGAAATATGAGACCGTCTGCTGCCTTCACCATCTTCAGCCCCAAATCTCCGATGGGGCAAGGGCGCTCTGTTCCTCCCACATGACTTGTTAGCAACAGATGACAAGCCACCACGTTGTGGGTCTCTTACTGCAGACCTAAGAAACAAACTGGTCCAGCTGAAGCCTTAGGTCACATGGACCCACCCAAATGGGCTGGGAGCTCAAGGCAATGAAGAGACTGGCTGCTCTCACCCTGGCTGAGCCTACTGTGTATAGTCTCTGAACACTCTGAAGGCCTTTTACATCCCCCTTCAATCCCAAAAGGAAAGGACTACAGAATCTCACAGGCGACTGGGCTGGCCGGCTTCCAGGAGCAGAGGGAATCCAGAGCAGGGGAGGTCCTGCAGGGGCCACAGGCCCAAAGACCTCCCCGCTTGGCCTCTGCTACCTCAGGACTCCCTAGCCCTTGGTATTCCTCTGAAGTTGCGCTTATAAAATTAAACCTGGAATTACATTTCCACACTTCCCTTACAAAATTGAAAACTCCTGGAGGGCAGGGTCTAGTTTTATTCATCTTTAAACCCCCTCAAATAGCCAGCATGGTACACAGCTGGAGCTAGATGAAGAACAAAGGGGTCGTCCCTCCTCCGGGAAGCATCATGGGGGCAGGGAAAAGCAAAGCTCTCTCTGAAAAGCCATCAACAGAGTACCCACCCCCACCCCTGAGGTCCCTCTTTGTGGTTTGTTTATACCCCAACATATATTCACCAGGACTTCCTGAAAATAATTCTGAGCAAACAAAGACCATGAAAAATTAGCTGCCAGATTTGGAATGGTGTGCTGGGGCAGGGGGGGTGCGCAAATGAAAGGAATGGCCACATAGAGAGAGCAGATTTCCTAAGGAAAGGAATTCATTCATTTTATCCAAAAGTTAGAGGCTGACCAGGAGCTACAGCCTTCCTCCCTGGCAGTATGGTGGAATCGCCGGCCTGAAAGACTTTACAAATCAAAGGTCAATTAAATCCAGGAGGTGGGGTGGGGTGGGGTGGGGGAGGGAGGAAGGGTTCGGCAGTGGAGGAGGAGGGTCCAGGCAGCTGGGGTTTTTTTGTTTGTTTTTTTAAGCTCTCTAGTTGCTTTCCAAAGGAACCTTGCTGGTGTAACGGGTTCTACTTGTTGGACTACTATTTACAAGGTTAGCAGTTCAAAACCACCAGCTGCCTGGAGGGAAAAAGAGGAGGCTTTCTAATCCCTTAAAAGATTACCATCTCAAAAACCCACTGGGAGTACTTCAGAGCTTGGGTGACTAAAATTTGGAGTTGACTGGAAGGCCATGAGTCGTTTCGTTTGGAGTTCCTACTGCTGCGTTAGGGAGCCCTGGCCATGCCACATTGGACCTAACACAAGGTCCTCATACTTGGCCAGTCACTGCTCCATGGGAGAAAGAGGGTCTCTGCTCTCACTGAGGTTTTCAGTCTTGGAAACTCACAGGGGCAGTTCTGCTCTGTCCTAAGGGTAGTCACAGGTAGGAATCAGCTCAAAGGCAGTGAGTCTGGTTTGAGTTCTGAATCTTTACAGAAGCATCCTGTCCTTTTGGTCTCCCATGAAGTGGCTGGTGGGTTTGAACCGCCAAACTTTGGGTTAGAAGCCAAATGTTTCACCACCACACCAGAAGGGACCTTTGTCTTAACCTTCGTGGGGTTTTCCCAAGCCTTAAATGAAAGAAAAGCCTGTGATTGCTCCATACATAGAATGCACTCAGTAAGTACTTGTTATTTTTCTCATCAAAGGGACAATGGGTTTCACTGCCTGTTTCACAAGAGGGAAGCTAAGTACAAAGTACTTGACAGAGAAAGTGGATAATCAATGCTCCCTCTTTTCCTGCCCTAACTATCTGAAGATCTCAGAAGAGAACAACAGACTCCCCACCACTCCCCCTGGGGCTGTCAGATAAAACAGTAGCACACTACATCCAGGGGGGTGGGGTATGAGCATGGGTTTCAATTTAAGCAGGTACTCCACATTCTATTTGCTGAATCCAGAAACCCTGAGCTTACCACCTGTCATTAAAAGTTAAGCTAAAATGGGTAGGAAAGGGGGGTAGGGAAGGTTCAAGGCTGAGCCTATTTTATCAAGCTGATGAGCACCTAGAGTCTTCACCAAGGTGACCATAAGGTGGTGGAGGTGGTGGGAAGTGGTGGTGGTGGTGGTGGTGGTAGTATGCTTTAAGTTCAGAAGCCCTGGTGGTTTAACGGACTATCCAGTGACCTGCAAACCCATCAGTAGCTCCTTTCAAGAAAATGAGACTTTCTACTCTCATAATGATTGAAAGTCTTAGAACTTCAAAAGGGCACTTCTGCCTTGGTACAAGTTGGGATCAACTCAATGGCAGCAAATTTAGGATTTTTGCCATCAAGTCCAATTTAACGCGAGGGACCCTATAATAGGGCAGAAGAGAACTGTCTCTGTGATTACTTGGAGATTATTAACTCTTTTTGTTGTTGTTGTTTGTTTGTTTGGGGGGGGCATCACTGCTCAGGTGGTGGGAGTAGGAAGTCCAGCCCCACTGCTGGAATTGAACCTCCGTCCCAGTGGGCCGCAGTCCTGCGCACAACCACTACGCCACCGGGGCTCAGCCCGATTACTAACACTTTACGGAAATTGAAAGCTTTCTCTTGTCTCAAGGTGCGGTGGGCAGTTTCATACTACCGACCTTTTGGTTAGCAGCACAACCCATAACCATTCCACCACCAGGGCAGCGCTCTTCTGACTCACATGACTATGGAAATACTGGATACGGCTTCCTAGGCTGTGATCTGTCCAAGTGGGGATCTCTAGACCTTTCTCCCTCTGAGCACGTGGGTGAGTCAGAGTGAGCTGCCGATGATATGGCTAACTCCTGAGGGCTTGAATACCCCTCGGGCTTCTTAGGAACCCCAACACAGGTTACTGCTCTCACAGGCAACTTACCCGAGAGGAATGGACGGACATTGTTCAGCAGCACAAAGCACAAGAGGACACCATTCCAAGGCAACAGAGACACGAAAGGGCAACAGCTCTCCTAAACGGACCCTTCTATCTCCCGTCACTTACCTGCTGCCCGAATCCAGGGACCATTAGATTTGCACAGGAACCCTGCCATTAGATTTGCACCGGTGGAACAGCATCCCACAGGGCAAAAAGCCCGACTATAAATTATGTAGCGTCATAAATGATGCAACAAAAAGCCCACAGCCCCGTTCCCAGGTTTGACGGCTCTGCAGCATCTTGGTCTCCAAGGTGCTGGGTTTCATTGCTTTGTTTTGTTTGTGCCCTCACTTTCTGAGGAAGCCAGCTCTGTTTCTACCTGGGCAAAGCAAATGCTTCTTCCCCCATGAGAAAGAAGATAGGCCAGGAAAGAAGCACACCTATCGGAAAAGCAACGTCCTTGAAACCCATTTTACACGGTATTTATTTTGAATTCCCAGATCAGGGTCCCGGGAGAAATGTGAAGTTCTGAACCACATCAACTTCAATGAGGGTGTGTGTGTGTGTGTGTGTGTGTGTGTGTGTGTGTGTGTGTCTCAAAGTGAAGATTACTAACACGACAGAAGACGTGAAGAAGCATTACGAGCCAGTGAGTCGGCCAGTTCAGTAAGTCAAATTAAACCAGCCACTGGATTGTTCGTTGATGATCACACACAGGGAAAGCTCTCCTGCAAAGGCATGCTTTCTAGCTCACTTGGCTAATCCCTGCTGAACAAGGATCCAAAGGATGAATATTCCTTATCCAGTGGCAACCTGCACAAATTAATCACGCCCAAGGATCATGCTGGCAGCCAACTATAATCTATAAAATAATTCCAGACTATCATCAGGAGCCAGGAACCAGAAATGAAACTGTTATTCACCTACTCCCATCCTTCACCAAAAAGACTTCCCAAGTTATAAAGGTTTGAAACAACACGACTCACCCACCCCCAACCCCCTCCCCTTCACTGCCACCACTTCAAGCTAGTAGGCACGTGGAAAGGAGTTCTGGTGTGTGTGTCATGTAAGCCCTGGACTGCTAACAACAGGGTCAGTGGCTCAAATCCCGCAAGGACTTGAAGGGAGAACGCTGAGGTATCTGCTAACATACAACCTTTACAGCCTCAGAAACCCTAGACAGAGCCACACGTCAGAACTGATTTGATGGCAGTGGGATTGCTTTGGGTTTGGAGGTCACATGAGAATATTTTTAAAGAGAGGAAATATGGCAAAGCAGAGGCTAATACTATAGCCCAACAATGCCACTCAGCACCATCTGGGCAGCTCTGGGTCACAGCGGCCCTACAGAACAGGGCCGAGCCGTCCCTTCCAGTTTCCAGGGCTACACACCTTCACGGGAGCAGGGAGTCTCATCTAGCTCCCTCGGAGAAACTGAGGGATTTGAACCGCTGACCTTGTGCTTGGTAGTCCAACTCCATGGTCTAATACATCGATCACCAGAGCTCCTCCTCGAAACAGCAAGATAAGTCAAAAGCCAAACAAGCAGACTGTTCATCCATGTGGACAAAATTCACGTTCCGCCCCAAACCATCGAGAACGGGTGGAGTCGGCACCGGAACATAAAGATATATATCCTAAGTGAGCTGACGCTGTCCGGCTGGAGAGTCCACGAGGAGAGCACATTCGTTTTGCTGGAAATGGAAGGGATTCGGATGGCAGCCCCAGGGACCGCCAGCAAGTGGATAGCGAAGTTGCAGCTCTGAGGGGTGACTGAGGCGGCAGGGCGGCGCACAGGTCAGAGCACGCAGCCTCTGAAGTTACCAGCAGGAGGAAGCCTTGGCAGGCTGCTTCCCAGAGGCTGGGAGCTTTGGAAGCACTGTGGCGTGGTCTGACTTTCTCCCAGACAGGGGGCTCAGAGTGGGAGTCAACTTGAGGGGTATTTTAGTTAGTTAGTTAGCTAGTTAGTTAGCTAGTTAGTTAGTTAGTTAGTTTTGGAGGTAAGGGGCACAGAGAAGAGAGGCCCAGGAGGACAAGACCACCCGTTCATGATGTCCTGAATCCCTCCGCTGCAGTCTCTGAGTGCTGCTCTCAGGACTTTCAGCTTTGAAAGTCAGAAAGAGAGAACAATGTGTGACTTCAGGCTGAAAGAAGAATGTAGAGCAGTGCCGTGGGCCTGCTGAGAGACGGTATACAGGAGAGGCGTTGGCTCCCTGGCCAGTGGACCCATGGCTGAGAAACCACCATGGGTGGCTTAACAAGCGAGTTAACAGGAAAAGCCACAGCCCGGAAGGTGGGAGCGATCATGTGACTGAGGACAGCAGCTGCCAGCGGCCAACGACAGCACAGGGTTCAGGAGGTCACCTGGGAACCCCAGGCCAGGGGTTCTCACTCTCCTGCGCTCTCAGTGAGCAGTCTCTCCCAGTCCCAGGATGTTGCCTGGCCTGCTTTGCTGTCGAACAAGGTCAAAATTGATCCAATACACCCATTTTACCCTCAAGGTGCAGTCCTGTTTAAACCAACCGTGTGGCAGAGGGAAAACTCCACAATGCTAAACTCACTGTGTTGGGGTCGATTCAACGCCCAGCCCTCCTCCAGGACAGGGTGGAACTGCCCCTGTGACTTTCTGAGACTCTAACTCTTCACCAGAGTAGAAAGTCTCCCCGTTCTTCCTTGGAGAGGCTGGTGATTTCGAACTGCTGACCATGTGGTTAGCAGCCGAACACATAACTGCCATCCTGCCACGAATCCGGTTGCAGAGGTAGGGCAGTGATTAAGAGGAAGAGGGGGACTCGGGTCTCTGGGTGGTGCAGACTAGGATTAAGCCTGGCTGCTAAGTGAAAGACCACGCCGAGATGCCTCAGAAGAAAGGTCTGGTGATCTGGGTCTACTCTGACTCACAAGGAGGGGGGGGGGGGTGTACCACCAGTCACCATCCACGCCGCCGAGTGAACTGCTTTCATCTGCAGCGACTGTCGGTCTGGGAAAGAGGGACCTCCTGTAACACCTGGAATCGTTTGCACTGTGAGGACACAGAAGCAAGACGCAGACTCCATTCTGCCGGTGCCAAGGTGGTGCTCTTTCTACCACTCCACTTTCGATGCGCCTCTACACTAAAACCCACTGCCGCTAAGTCGATTCCGATGCACCATGACCCCACACAGGGTTTCCAAGGCTCTGTACATCTTTATGGGAGCAGACAGTCTCATCTTTCCCCGGTGGAGTGGCTGGTGGTTTTGAACTGCCAACTCTGTGGCTAGCAGTTCAAGGCTTACCAGACAGCACCACTGGGGCCCTCCACACTACGGGTTCACCAACGTTCCTGTGAAGCCCAAAAAGCAAACATTCCAGGCTTTGTGGACCCTGTGACCTCTAGTACTATAGCAACAAGATTACACGACAACACATAAATGAACCAGCAGGGCAGGGTTCCAATAAAGCTTTATTGATGGGCCTGAAAATTCAGACATTGCCTATCTTTCACCTCTTACAAAAGGGCCTTCCTTTTTGCCTATTTTTTGTTCTCTTCTTGATTTTTTTTCTGCTTGTTTTTACCTATAAAAAGCATTCTTAGTTCAGAGGCTATACCAACATGGGTGGTGGGGGCAGACCTGTCTATCTCTGCTGTGGCCCTTCATGAACACTACCCCACAGTGCTTTGGGGGGAGGGGAACGAAACAGGGCCATGTTCCGGGCCCTGAGCGGCAACACTCTTACTTAGAACGCATTCATAGCAAAGCATCGACACCCTGATGCCACTGGGACTCCTCTGGCTCCGGGGAGCACCTTTTAGAGCAGGGAGAGCTGCCCCCTCGGCTTTTCAAGACTGTGACCTTCGAGGAAGACCTCCTGGCACTTCTTTCTTCAGAGGAGCGGCTGATGGGGTCAAACCTTCCTTGGGGCTTTTGGGGGTCACGGTGCACGATGCACACTGCACCACTATCAGTGCTCCCGGGAAAGACTCCCACAAAGAAAAGACGCTCGCTTGGTCAAGTGGGGGGTCCTGGAGAAGGAGGGAAGCCTTCAAAGGGATGGCTGATCAGCGTAGCCACAACCCTGTGAAGAGTGGGACAAAGCAGGTCACGGAATTGGCGCTGTTGTAAGACTTCACTGCACTCACACCAAAGATGACCAGAGTTAGATGGGGGGAGGTGGGGGGGTCCTCCTATTTAACATCATTAAAAATGTCATTCCCATTTTATTACCAGACCAAGAAGGAATTTTTTCCAGCACGCCACAGACAGAATACAAAAACTTCCTTCCACCCACTGAAAGGGGCAGAGACCAGATGATCCCTCCAGGCAAATACAGTAATGGCTTAAATAAGATCAACTGCGTTCTCATAAAAGCATTCTTTTTTTAAAAAGTTCAGCCTTTTTTTTTTCCTTCTTTAATCACGCAAACATCCAGACAATATACATTGCATCCTGGGCACACCTGCCTCTTGGATATTCTGGAAGCAAACATAAATGAAGTCCAACTCTCCCAGCTCACTGCCATCGAGTCATCTCCTCCACAGGACCGGACATAACTGCCTCTGCAAGTTTCTGGGAGTGTAGATCTTAATGCGAGAAGCAAACGCCATCTTTCTTCTGTGGAGCTGCTGATTTCAAACTGGAGACCGTGAGGATGGAAGGGTTCTTGGGAAACCATGTCAGCAGTTAAAGCAGGGTCCTCAAACTTTTTACACAGGAGGCCACTTCACTCTACCTCAGAGCATTAGAGGGCCAGACTAGAGTTTAAAAAAAACCTAACAAAAATTCACTGTGTGCCTGGGATGAGTCGGCTGCTCAGCAGGAAAGTAGCGGTGGCAAAAACACCCGGAGGACCAGATAAATGTCCTCAGAGGGTCGCATGTGGCCCACGGACTTAGTATGAGGACACCTGCTTTAAAGGAAGAGGAAGGAAGGACTTGCACCATCAGAGAGAAGAGTCAGTGAGTGCATGGCGGGCCATCTAAGGATCAACAAGATCCATGACATCAAGAGCCCCTTCCAAGTTAGCAGGAGCAGGCTGGCTTCCTTAATTTGAGAGTTGGAGGTTAATGTACTAACCAGTCAATGCATTTGACCACAGAGTCTTTTCTGTTTGTTTTCTTTCCCCCAAACACAGAGTACTGGCCAGTTGTTATGGGCAAACCCAGTCAGCTATAAACACTACACTAACAGTATCAGTAAGATCAATCATGCACTAAATTGCTCTGGAAAATATACTGTCTCTTCTGGCTCTCTCTGTCCGCATGGCTAGTCTGTTATTTTCAGCTATACATCCCCCGCATAAAGTATACCCCATTCTGAAATCAGATGCAGCCTGGCCACTGGTCTTTGGGAAAGGGGTTACCATGCTATGAGCACTTTCTGAAGAGGGAAGCCCAAGAAGGGTCTGGAAGCGTTGTGAGTGACAGGCACACTTGAGGTCACAAAAGAACTAGACTTAGATGTTGGGGTCTCTGTCCTCATGAAGAATTCCTACATTAAGGCCATATTTAAATCATGTCCACCAATCCTTACACCAAGCTCTACCCTCTAGGAATGGGGAGCAGGAAATAACCATAGAACATGAGTGTGATTACTCCTTAGAACGAAAAGATTAAGGAAACCCAGCACTGATCAATTGGTATGGTTGCAAATGGCTTACCCTTTGTCAATCAGCTAGAAGGGCTTAGCAAAGATTATCCCCCACTCCACCAAAAGCCACAGAACATATCCTCAATATTTTCATGCTGATTTTTAAACCACCTTCCCTATCTCTCTTTATTTCCACAGGGTGTAGATGATAAGATAAGGTTAACAATTTGCTTTTATTTCAGTGTCTCTATCCTGTTAGTTCTTGGTGGGGGGGTGGGGGTGGGGTGGAGGTTTCTACTCCCACAAAGAGTTATAGCCTCAGAAAACCCACAAGGGACAGTGCCACCCTGTCCTATAACGGTCACTTTAAGCCACAACCAACATAAGGGTACTGAATTTGTTTATTAATTTTTTTGGGGGGGAGCAGGAAAGAGGGGAGAAACATATCATTGTTTTTGTTTTTTTTTCATTCTGGCCTCTAAATCTCATAAAATTATCAAGCCTGTCCAACAAATCTGAACCTTTAGAAGAACTTTACCGACTTTTAAGAAAAGTAGAGCTAGCTGATATGCATCAAATCTTTGGGGGGGAGGGGGCGCGACAGAGAGATCTTGGCTAATGTTCACCTCTCCAGCAGAAGCACTGGGCCCACAGAGGCCCATTTTGACTTGGAGTATTTCAGATGACATTTCCAAAGCTGTTGAGAGCCTCCAGATTGGAAGAAAGAGGGGAGTTCATGACAGAGTCCAGGGTGTGACAAGGCCTTGGTGGGGACTGGAACCAAGGAACCCCATCTGCGCTTCTGGGGAAGGCAGCACGGGAGTTTCTAAAGGATCCCCACCCCCCAGGGGACGCCGTGGCACCTCCTTTGTGTGTTTGGAATGTGAAGAATTTGAAGGAATCCAGACAAGGGCAGGGTTGAGGGGTCCTTCTTTCAATTGAGGACATAATGGGGCCAGCTGCCACTCAGGACCTGGATAAGCTCCAGCCCCCAGCAACCTGCCAGACTCCACAGGATTCTTCCCATGGGTGGCAAGGGAGTGAACTCTAATGTGTTAGGGGGTGTCAGGGCCTCAGCCACCTTCCCTAAGCACCCAGGCCAGTGTGCAGCAGACAGCATGGGGGACTGGGAAAACGGAAGTCGATCTGACTACTGTGGGCCCCCAGCAGTCACTGAACAAACGTCTCTTCTCAAGTCCTCTGGTGTCCTGTCCTGTCGCAGATGGTCTTCCTTCAGTGTCTGGGACAGAGATGGCCCCCTGGACCACCTCCGACCCCACGCCCACCCCTCCAGAGTTCCTTTACAGCTGCAGCTTTTGAGAGGGGGACACTTTCAAAGTGAACTCCAGAGGGTTGAGACCCTCTCCTCCCCCACAAACTGCTTGCAAAGCCTCCGGAAGCTGTCTTCTGGACCTAGGCTCGAGTGTCCATGGCTGGTTGCCGCAGTTCTTCCTGGGGACCTGGACGGGAGTTGCCGAGGGCCCCGTGTGCACAGCAGAGATGCCCGCTACAGGATTTTAAGGTTGTGCTCCCCAGGAGCACTTTGGCAGGTCTTACTTCCGCACCCCCTCTTTGTGGGCGTGAACATCTAATGGGGAGACTCCACAGCTGTAGTAAGGGTTATTATTACCCCTATGCTACAAAGAAACAGAAGGGCATTCGGATTGTTTGTCAAAGGTCCTAGGGTTTGCAAATAAGAGTGGGGAGGGGACTGCGAGAGACAGGTACAGCGGACAAACATCTAGATTTACTTCTATTTAACTCCTTGTCACAGAGGAGCTGTAATTCTTTCTCCTGGTATCAAAGTGGTTATGAGTTGGGCTGCTAACTTCCGGGTCAGCAGTTTGAAATCACCAGTGGCTTCATTGGAGAAAGACGAGGCTTATCTCCGAAAGTCCCAGGGGCAATGCTTCCCTGTCCTACAGGGTGGCTATGAATAGGAACCCATCCCTGGCAGTGCTTTTGGTTTGGCTTAGGAACCAAGAGAAAACATTGTCTTTAGTGAAAACCGGTACCGGTACCGTTGTTATTTTCCCTTCCTGGTGGGTGGATCATTTTCTCATCTCTCTGCCCCTGGACCCTCTCCAACACAACCCCCCACCACCACCACCACCACCAGAGGGGGGCACATTTGGCTGTGTCTGCAGACATTTCTGACTGTCAGTACCAGGATTGGGGAGGGAACTAATGGGGAGTGACCAGGATTGCTGCTTCCACAGAGAAATGGTATCTGACCCCAAATGTTACCAAAACCCAATGGTAAGACCCAGGGCCTCTTTCCATCCCTCTCTGCTCCGATGCATCCATAACTGTGAAGATTTGCACCCCAAACCCTCTTGCCCTTCTACCGGGAAACATCCTCCATAAAGAAGAAGCCCGGCTGATTTACACTGCCTTATGTCGGGTCTTTTATTCCACTGGTGTCTGCTCACTTCATGTCACTCCTACACTGGTTCCTGAAGCAAACTCAGAGCCTTGTCTGCAAAGGCAGCCCACGGCAATGACATCTCCGCCCCACCAGTTGTACCCGTGGCTTCTCAGGTAAGACGCGGTCTCATCCCCTGCACCTCTCTCACCAGCCCAGACTTTCACCAGTGATCCCAACACCTTATCACCAATCAATCGCACGTCCATTTGTCCCCAAATGAATCTGAAGCTACTGAGAGCTGAGAGGGCTAAGCTTCATCCCAGAGAAGGCGAGGCAGGCAGGATTCAAACCCACTTCTGACTGACTCCACCGCCCAGACTTGGTCTACACGTCCCCATCCCCAGTAAATCTGGTCTGGACAGTGAACTCATGTAACCCACATGTCTCCAGTTCTCCCAACGTATACCTGGCAACGTGTTCAGTCAACAGCTGCATGATGGACTAAGCACCACCTTTCTGACATCCACAGGTTGCTGTTCTCCACATTTCACATCTCTCTCTCTCTCTCTCTCTCTCTCTCTCTCTCTCTCTCTCTATCTCTTTCTCTCTCTCTCTCACACGTGTACAAGTACATACACATCATTCTCTTGGTTTTCCCCTACTGCATCTATATTTCAACAGTTTTATTGAGGCATACAATAAACTGCATGCATTTAAATTGTGCACTTGGACAAGTCTGATACATAAAACCATCTCCAAAGCCAAATTAATAAACTGTCATCTTCAAAAAGTCTCTTCTTGTCCTCCTCTCTACCTCACCCCATCCTACTTCCCACAGGCAACTGACCCCTGACCCTGTGTCTGCCAGCAAAATCCTATTTCCTTGCATTGCATAGCCAAACATCGAACACCTGTCCAGGTGTATCAATAGTTCACGGCCTTCTCTTGCTGAAGAAGAGTTCATTCACTGCTGCGACACAGTTTATCAATCAATGCACCTATCGATGGAAATGTGTCCTGTTCCCGGTTTTCTGCTGTTACAAATAAAGCTGCTGCAAACATATGGGGGGGAGGGGCGGGGGTCTAGGTCACCAATCCCTTTTAAATTCATCCTCATCAAAGAAAAAAAACTGACCTGATCATAAAGTGGTGTTCAGTACTAAAGCTCGTTCTCCACGGAAGGACAGGGGACAAGGAACAACTCCTTGGTTCCCTGAATCCGGGGTGTTGTAAGAGCCTGAACTTCTACCTTTCCAGCTGAATCTTGTCACCGGAGTCCTCCCTTAAGTCATGCTAAATTCACTGGTCATACCTTCAACATCAAGAGATGAGGGCACTGGCCCTTCAGTGGGAGGATTCTCTGATCCCCACAGGAGACCTGGGTGCAATCCTTAGCCAATTTGTCTCTCGGTTCACCGACGCCACCACCCACCTGTGCAGTGGGAGTCAGCATGAAGCTAAGCAGCTTGCCAGGTTCAGTGGGGACAGAAGAGGGAGCCGAACTCTACATTGAGACAGACTAGTGGGGCTCAGTCTGGAGAGGTGCTTCTGAATTTCATTTCAGACAATGAAAACCGTCTGGGTCAAAAAGGTCTGAGCTGTGATTTCTTGTTTTTGGATTTGTTTGGTTTTGTTTTTTTTTTTTTTGGGGGGGGGGGTTGGGGGAGACTCGCAAAGCCAGACCAAGAAGTTTTTCTTGTCTCCTGCTGCGTGCACTTTTTCTGAGCAGGGGGACAGCTGGGCATCAAGATAAGAGAAATAAACTGAAAATCATGGACCCTCCCTCAGAGGGGTGCTGGGAAAGTCAGATGATGGAAGTTGGTACCAACCTTAACCCAGTGTGAGCAGGGACTGTGGGCACTGTCCATGCCTGGTCAGAAAAACAACTACACCCCATTATGCTTCCATAGGAAACTGCTGCTGTTTCTGCCAATTTTCTCTATTCTGCTTTTAGCTTAAGTAACCAACCTACTACTTCAAAATCAAATATCGCAAGCAAACAACAAAAACAGATGATAATGCAGTGCTCACTGAACTTCTTTTTCATGCCTGCCTCCTGGGTAGAAGTGTGGAGAGCTAGATGAGGGGGCTTCTAAGAGTTCAGGGGAAAGAAGTGATATATTGTAACTAAAACCCTTCTAGTCTATTAGGGGAAGAACCAGTAACAACATGTCTGTAGTTCCTAAGTAGCAGCTCCCAGTGAGTCAATGAGTTATTCATTCATCAGAAAGGAGGAAATGAACGGATTCCGCAAAACTCAAGTAATTTCCAGGAAGACGGCAATAAACACTCCTCCTTTAAGTTAGCTTGCCCTGCCTACCACTCTATCGGCCCCCAAGATCTACCACTTGTGCAGACAAGTCTGGGGTGAGAGCCCAGCATGACAAAGGCTCAGGCTCTGTCACTGGAGTCTAAGTGACCACCTGGGATGAAGGCCAGGGGTGGGGAGTGGGGGGTAGGGGTGGGGGAAGACCCTGCACTGGGGCAGTCTTGGAAGTCAGCTTCCCATAGGGATGGCAGGTGGGCCAAGTAGACGCAGATGCATTAGAAGAACCAAAGGAAAGGGGTGGGTGAGGAATGTGTGCTCCCAGCAAAGGGGGCCTGGAGGCTAAATGTGTGAGGTTCCAGGCTGGGCTAGGAGTGACTCGTTTAGTGGACCTGGTAGGGATCATTCTAGAGCGCAGGAGGTCTACTGGTCAACCTCCAGGAGAAGAGCCCAAGGCCAGGATGGCTGTGTGTAGTCTGATGCAGACATGAGGACAGGCCAGTCTCTTCTCCCAGGACAGACCTGTCAGACACCCCCCACACACACACACTTTTTTACTGAACTCATCTTCCCTGAAACCCTAAATCCTGCTCCCATCCACTGGAGTCTCCTTGGTGCCTGGGACGCAGGAAAGACTAGATATATCCATTTCTGTGGTCACTGGTTGGCTGTTTCCCACCAAGTGGGCTCACCACTCACTGCATCCTCCAGCCCAATGCACAGGTGAACAAAATGCTGCTCGCTCCTGAAACATTCTCATGGGGGGGGGGGGTGTCCTCAGGCCATTGGGACCCCTAGGGTCCCAAAGACTGGCTGGTTGATTGTCTTCAAAAGTAGAAAATCCAGCCTTTCTTCCTAGTCCCCATCTTAGTTGAGAAGCTCCACTGAACCCAAAGAGCAAGCCTCACGGTAGGTGAATTACATAATACGACTGGTCTGAAGCCCACACATTCACTCTCTTCTGTTTCTTTCCTCTGCACTTGGGTCAGTTCAATTTTTTTTTTTTTAAAGAATAATTTCTTATTGTGAATTCAGTGGAGGGTGACATATCAGAGCCTCAATTTGGGACCAGGATTTCTCTTTAAAAGGTAACCTTCTCCGGAGAAGCTCTGGGGAGCACCCTGCCAGCACTGAGATGCTTACACCACCACTTGATCCACAAGACTTCCCACCCACTGGCCTGTCAGCTTCCTGTAATCAGCCTCATTGCATATGTTTTGTGAGTTTGAGGAGGGTTTTATAGATTGGTATCGGACATATGGGATAATATCAGACTTATGGATTTGATCTGGACGGAACTGGGACATATTCTTATTATTCAATTGCTCTTGTGTATAAAACTTTCTTGCACAGATCACACACAAGGTCACCTTCTCCTTGAACACCTTGGACCTCCTGGCACCCTAGGTCAGAGCCTCACACCACCCAGGTCTCCACAGTGGCTGACTTTGTACCCAGGCAACAGAGACATCCATCTCAACCAGCCACACACTCCACTCGGAATGCATAGCAGCTTCAGTACAATACACCGCCATCAAGCCCACTGCAATTCACAGCGACCCCGCAGGCCAGAGTACAATCACGACTGTTTCCAAAAATGTAAACTGATATGGGAGTAGAAAGCTGCATTTTTCTCCTGTGGAGCTGCTGGTGCTTTCAAACTACTGGACTTGCTGCCTGACACATAACCCACTATGCCACTGGGGCCAGTGATCTCCCCCAACATCAAGGCTACAGGCCTGTTCCTTCCCACACCCCTGCAGACGCAAATGCACACTTCAAACTCACAGTATGAAGAAGAAAAAAGGAAGTTTGGTCTTTTTACAGGAAGGAACACTTACTAAAACACACCCACCAAATGGGAGTGGGTGATAAGAAAGGGTTTCACTTCTTCTGTGGGAAACAAGAAGGAAAAGCCCGCTTCGGTGCTGTAGGACTTCCAAATTAAGGTGCTAAAGTTGGAAAGTAATTTCCCTTATCTTGCTCAACAGCCACACCACCTTCCCATCAAGAAGCAGATGGAGCCAGTCCTTGAAGAAGTGGAAACATCAACGCATGTGTGGTCAAAGCTACACGCGGGGCCAAACCTACCACCGGCCGTTTGTAGACAAGTTGCCGTCTCCACCAACATTGAAATCTCTTTTGACAAACATATAAGCCCACAGCAACTGAATGGATTCAAACTGCTAATGGCCCAATGGGGCAGTGTGG